>JAYKTE010916659.1:0-16468 GCA_036873565.1 Xipholeptos notoides
ATATATATAGATATATATATATATATATATTTTGTTAGTATTATTTTGGTCATTCAGACCCTTTTCATCCTCATTATTGAATAAGCAATTTCAACCTATTTACCCACAGATTGTTTTTAGATATTACTTTTTGATAATGCTAATTGTTATGGCCCATCTCAGATATTTAGATAAAGTATATATTTTTAGTTTTGAAGATTTGTTACTAATCTTTATTTAATTGCTGAAATAAATAGTGTAAAAACACATATATCCAAACTGAAAACTATTTTTTTGCTTTTAGAAATATTTGTAACTTCTTTTTTGACATTAAACCATGCTATTAATTTTGTTTGAAACAACAACCACCCCACCAGTCGAACTGGGGTTGAAGGAATGTGAATATTTAATCAGTTTATCATTTCAATTAGTTAATTTTACCAGAGATGACTAGTTAATCTATTAAGTTGAAAAACAGCAAAAAATAAATTTACAAACTCTATATAATAGCTAATCTATTTGCACTTATTGTGACTTTTAGAGATAATATTTATTTTAAAATCTTTTCTTTTTCAGCATGTTATTGCAACTAAAAGGATTCAGTCTGAAAATGTAAGCTCTTTAAAAATTTATTTTCCTTACAATTTTTTTATTTTAGGGAAAAATGGGGTAATAATATATCTTATACTAAACACTGCCTTTATCATTGGTCATTTTAGATTGATAGTTTAAAATATTTTTAAACCATGATCTATTTGTTTAAAATCACATCAACTGGAGTATCTACAAAATATAAATTATTGCAATTCATTTGTTGATAGCTAGTTTCATAATATCTCTATGGTAGCTTATCTTTTGATAATGAATCTTAATCTATCATTATTATACAAAACTAAGAAGATAAAATAAATAAAACCAGAAAATATTTGGAATACTGGTATACCAAAATCAATGCTATTTTACTGTTAACGAATTGATACACATTTAAGTCGAGTTTAAGATTTTAGATTTTTTTAAAGTGTGTGCTCTTGTGACGTTTAATTTTTTTTTAGCAATGTTTCATGGCTTCTGATTTGTTGAATCTTTTGTTTTACATTCTTAATATAAATGAAAATATTAGAATCTCTCAGTTTTTCCTTGTCCTTTTCTCTCATTCTTCTTTTTTGACACTTTGCTTGTTTGGGTATGATACTTTTGAAGATGATGAACCTGGTTCCTTTCTAACCACTGTTTAATTGTTTTATCTTTTCTAGAGGGAATAACTATCATAAAAATAAAATAATAGAGATTGATTTTATGATATTTTTACATTAAACAATTTTTGAGAAGTCATTAAGAGATTTCTTCTGTGACACCAAAACAATGTATTAAGACAAAAATGATGGAAATGCCCTGCTACAACTACTAATAGACTGAAGTTTATTTATTAAGAGATATCTTTCTTCCAAGAACTTCTGGAACCCTGGACTTTATAATTACATATGTAAAATCCCAATTATATTCATAAACTAGAAAATCATTTCAATTTTAGTTCTTTCAATTTTTATTTCATGAAGAAAAATATGCATAGATGATTATCAAATAATTTCATCCATTTCTAATTATCTATAGTTCTTTCTTTTTTTTAACAGAGTCGGAATTCAACTGAAGTTGAATCAAAACCTTCAAAAAGCCCAACATTTGGGATTTATGTTTTATTACATAATTTTGTGTGTCGCATTGGAGAAGATGCAGATATATTGATGAATCTTTATGATGAAAAAGCTGGCAGCTTTATCAGGTAAGGAAAAAGTTGAAAACAAAAATATTAAAAATTGTGCCATTTTTGTCTCACAACTGAAAATAAAGATATAATTACATTTTCTCACTATCTACAATATTAGAATTAATGCATTTTACTTGGTGTATTTTATTGATTTGTATTAGAGATTGAAAGTGCATAGTAATATTATTTTAAAGGGTTAAATAACTCATAGATTTAAGAGTCATTGTGAGGATTATTAAATACTAGATTAGTTAAAACAGTTTTTAAGGTGTTGGATAATAAATTTGTAAGTCAAAACAGGTAAAACCAGAAATGACCTTGCAAGATTGAGGAAGAAGCACTGAATATAGCTGGTACAGAGCTGGAATAATAGACCATACGTATCTTACTAGTTGACATTATTATTTTAGAGATCTCCTTTATTGACCTCATGTGTATTGATGTACTGAACATGAATAGACATTCAAAATGTCAATGAATGCAAATGAAAGATTTTATCTCTTTTGTTTTCTTCTACCTCACTACTGATTTATTTTTCTGTTTGCTCGATATTCATATAAATGTGTATCCTTCCCCCACCTCTTACACTAAACAAAGCCTTCTATGTGTTACATTTATACTTTTGTCATGATATAATTTTAAAGTCATCTTGAAACTATTTCAATATGAGTGAACTGTTTGTAAAGAGTGTTTCGAAAATTATCCGTACTATATACTAAAAACCTATTATGGCAAAAGTTCAGGTAATTTTGACTAAATCTTGTAATTGGATTATTTCAACACAAGCATTATTTGTAGTAAGTTTTAGATAAACCAATAATTAACTATAAACTGCATATAATGAATGTTTTTGTGTGTCTGGAGATCTTGTATCAGTTTGTAATCAAAACTATCACAATTTACTTCATTATGAGTTATGATGTTGTGTTCTGAAATGTTACACTCATGTTATTGAGTTTGATTAATAATGGAGAAAAATAAACTTACTTTTAGTGAATAATTTATCCATAATTTTTCAAATTGTTATTACCAGTTTTGTTGATTAATAACCTTACAAAAAAGACATTTAGAAGGAAGTCTTAACCACTTAAAAAAATGCTATAGTCAGAATCAATCATTAGTACACCACTAAAAAAAATTGAAGCATGATAAATTATAGCATAATAAAAATCGAGTAATAAGTAGAAATACTACAATGGTCATTCCAAAACTAATGCCACCTATTTTGTAAAGTTATTTTTTAAAAGTTGAAGAGCTACAGAAATGGGAGTGGTATCATTAAAATAAACAATCTTTTGTGTTAATATCTGCAGATCATAAATGCATGAATTCAGTCATCATAACAATGCAATTTGCAATCTCTACTCATTCATTCTAGTGGGATTAAAAAAAAGTAGAAGGCATTACTTTTGGGATGATGCTCATACAATGTCTTGACAACATTGTTTAAAGGCTCCCCAAAACTCACACTAGGTTTTCCGCATGAACTCATGCCATAAGGTAAAAGCTATTGGTTTAAAACCACTTCTAAATTTAATGTTTCCATTTTTATTGCAGGCAATAGTTACTGAAAGTAACAAATAAATTAATACTTCAATCAAGTCACTCAATACCTATGGATTAAATAAAGATTTGCAAATTATATCAGTGTTTCTGAGTCCATCATAATGATACCCAATTTTAGTCAGAGGTTCATAATGAATGTTGTAAATGAAGATGATAATAATGCTGTAAATCAAAATGAAAATAATCCGAATAATCTAAACTTTAAGGATTATTATTTATTCTCAAGTTATATACATGTTTTCACAATACAATAGTAATCCTTAGTATATGTCATATTAGATACTGAAAGGCCTTATTCTTACTGCTGATTTTATACTTTTTGTTTTAAAGAGTTTGAGAAATATACAGTATAACAGGTTATTAGGCTCGTCTAAAGATACAGAAATGTATTTTTTTAAATTGATATTTTTATTTGATATTAAATTGATATCATTTGGTAACAGCTTTCCAAAAGTATGAAAATTAAATTCTCAATAACATTTGCAAATACAGATTATTTGTATGAATTCTTGAATGAAATATTCATATTCTTGATTATAGCTGTTTATGATTTTCATCTATTAGATTGTGTTTCTATGGTTGATATGCTGTAAAACACAAAAACAAAAAAACAAAAGTTTGTATTTCTCTATTTCATAAACTTGGTTTTCAGTGAAAATTATGTTGTGAAATGGGGGAAAGAAGGCATGCCTAAGGATATTGACATGTTGAACAATTGCCGTGTTGTGTTTACAGTAAGTATTCCATTAACATATATTCATATATATTAACCTAGTGTATAAAAATATTAATAGTTTGGATAACAAACTCAATTATTTGAATGTTTTAACCTTTTCAAATTATATCCTTATGTACCTGTCACTTGCTTTTTACACCAAACTTATATATATATATATATATATATATATAGTGGATAAGTGTAGACACGGAATCAACAGTCTTCGGTGACTGTTAGTTTCTCGCTGCACGGTCATCAGAGCAAAAGCTTTTGGTCTGATGACCACTTATCTACAACACACGCTCTATCACTCATATTGAGCACTTTATAAATAAAGGCAAACTTACTCTACAGTTTAATAAATATATATATATATTTGTGTACATATATTTGTGTACATGTGTGTGTGTACATACAAGCAATTAGTTCCTACCAAACACCTCGGCCAATTTCTGGTCTACAGATATGAAATTTGTCATAAAAAGTATTCAGAGCTTGGACTAGCTTTTTAATTGGTTTTTAGCTGGAAAAATACTGGTCAGTGGTATATATTTTCATTTTAAAATTTGACTCTGATTACATTTACTTCAAGCAGCCTATGACTAGTATAAGAACATGAAAGTGTTTAGCCAAATAACAGTTAAATATCAAAAGGTTTTTTATTAAATAAAGATTAAGAATTATGGTTAAACAGAAATATTTCTTCTCTCTCTCTCTTTTTCCATCTATCTTACTCTTTTTTTTAATAAATCATGGAAATTCTCACCTCATCATTAACATTGTTTTTGTTTTTTTAAAGCTAAACTAAATTATATTAAAAAAACTATTTTTTTCATAACAGGGAAATGTTAAAGTAAAATCAATTATAAAATGATTTCCTTAACATATGAAATATTAAGAGTTTATTAAAATATTTGTTTTGATAACTGTTGTAAAAGCAAATCTAAAAATAATTAATCAATTTTTTATTAATAGTAAAAAGAAAACTGAAGTGCATTTACCACTTTACGAACATAATTTATTGTAATATACATTTTTTTAAATTAATGTCAGTATATTGTCAATATATTTTTATTTTGTATATCATTTTATTTGTTATTTCTAATGTTATCCCTCTCTAATTTTATTTGAATTGAGGATATTTTTATTTTCTTTAGTGTTTTTTAAGTTTACTTTTTTATTCACATTATTTTATATGCATATATGGAGAGAATATTGCTGAGCAGAATAACTTTGAAAGAAAAGAAAGTGCAACAAAGATTTTATTAGTAAAAGATACTGTATATTCCTATCATAGGGCTTTATAAAAATATATATTATGTCATACAGTTTTTATTGACTATTTTACAACTTATTCACTCTAAATAAAATAATTTATAGAAATGCATGCAGATTTTGTTTTTAAGATTTTGTTTTATTTAAACCTTTGATTATATATCAAATTTTATTTAAGATTATTTGTTTATTAAAAAGATAATTTTCTTATTTTTTTAAAATAGGATCTTGGCTCTAAAGACCGAGAGCGAGAAAAAATATATTTATTATTTCAGATTGTCAGAATCGGTAAGTATTGTTTTATTTTTATTTTGTCTGTGGTACATAGAATTAATATTTCAATTATATGACTTACCTCTTTAAAATTCTTGCACAATTCTTTTTAATTTTATGAATAAATAGTTCAGTCCACAATATGTAATTGTATTTTAAAATACAATTGATTTTATATTGTCAGTTTTTTTAAAGACAATTCATTTCAGTGGATAAGATTTTAGGTAATGTTTAAAATGAAAGGAAAACAATATACATTTCTAGAAAATAGCTATTCTAATTCCTTATTCCTTATTCAAAAATAGGCATTGTTTCCTTTGAATAGGTACAATGGATCCTCGGGATGTAGACAATAAAAAACAGACTCAAGGTTTACGTCGACCATTTGGTATTGCTGGTAAGTGAATGGAATTATAAATTTTTGTTGACTTATTTTGATATTTTTGTTAAGCCTCTCCGGCCAAAAATGCCCTTTATTTTGTCTGCCCATCTGTTCAGAAATAGATACAGAAACTCTTATTCATACTTTGTGCTCAATTGAGAACTCTTTGTGAAGCTGAACTAAAGTTTTATCACACAATTTCTTGGATGCCATTCTCTTCAAATTGGCTCTTTCCTCATGGCAGCCATAGTACTTGAGTACTTTGATATGGACAAAAAATATGTCATGTTTTATGCTATTTATTAATATGCAAAGCAAGTGGTAAAACTTTATGAACTTATTACTAAACTGCATGTTACTTGATGACACTATTAAAAATTTGACTAGACTCTGATGAAAAAGTAATAAAATTCCCATCATAAAATTTAGTTCCTGTAGTGTTAAAGAAGAGGTGCAACATACTACACCTTTGCCAGCAAGTTTGCTGACTGAATTTACCTCAGCAATGTTAATATATACTTACACAACTGGGGAAAGTATCAAAATTGTGAAATTCTTTTTTTCTTGGGAGTATTTTTCTGAAAGTAAATAAAGCAGAGCAAGCATAAATGATTGAACATCTTATACTTCAATAATGAATAAATACCTAATCTGGCACTAAAGCATTTAATCCCTGAACCTGAAGAGGATTTTTTCTTTCAACATCAACATTGTTTTACGACATGCCTATAAATTTAAGTCTGGAAGTTAACATATAATTTTACTGTTTTGATATTTAAACATTTTAGCTTTTTTTTAAATGTATTCAATGTTTGATTGATTATTTTTCAGCTTTAGATATCACCAATGTGATACAAGGAACACGGGAAATGAATGAAGATACACAGCTTTTCATTCCTTTTCATCCGTGAGTAAATTATTTAAAAAAAATCATTTTTCATCATTTGTTTAGAATAATTCTATTTCTTGTGTAGTTCTTCGTGCATTATTCATATACTATATACACTAGCAGAACCTGTGGAAATTCCACAATAGTTGACCCCCCCCCCACAACAGCAAGAACTAAGCAAACAATCAGAATGGGGTTGCCTTTTAATAGAAAAATTAGTGGAATATTAGTTTAAATCAGATGAATTAAAAACAAACTTGAATAGTCTTTAATTGAGGATATTTTGATTTTTTTTTCAGTGTTTTTTAATAAGTTATCTTGAATTAATAAAAATCAATATTGACCTACCTGAACCAATCTTAGAATGATTAACTTGTTGATTCAGAAATTTTTTTTAATATAAAAATTGTTTCCATTTTGTTTTCACTTTATTTTATTATATAGATGTGGTGAACGTGAATTCCTTGAGTCTATGATAAAGAAAACAGACCGAGATTTCAATCATAAAGGTCAGGGGTTCTTTGTATCTATTAAGATTTTGCAAGGAGATCTTCAACAGGTAACTAAAAAAATCTCTTCAATTTATTTTCATTTTGTCAATTTATACATGTTTGTCAATTTTATGCATAAGATTTAAAGTTATACCATTACTAGACAGCACATAAAGCATTCTTACTAATTTTCTTATTGAAATGGTATATCACTTTAGGAATACACTTCCTCTGAAAGATAAAAAAAATGGTTTCTAAAATCTATATACATATAAAAATCAGATCATCGTAGTTGTATGAGACCCTACCCTGTTTTCTGTTTCTGGTTTAATAACATTCATCTTTCTTTACTTTCTTTTTTATAATAAAATGGATGTAAACGAAGAAAGGACATCTGAAGAGGCGGTCCATTTTTAAACAAATTATATTGACCTAAATAGTGTGTTTTGTTTAAAAAAACAACTGCTTAAAGCCTACATATAAATATTGAATTTGATTACATTCTGCTATGTTTTTTTGTTTTTTTACGTTATGATAATGTTATTAAGATTTAAAAAAATGGTTATCTTCCTGTTTAGGATCCAAGGAAGATAATAATAAGCTAATTTTAAGAAAATTTAAAAAAAGTTAATTAAAAAAAGAACATCCTGTTTATACGTAGAGCTCTCCAGAATGATTTAAATGAAACTACAATAGTTATTTTCCTAAAAAATTGTCCAAAAAATTAATGCACTACATGGATTAAATGAAGTAATTAAAATAAAAACAAAATTAATTTCATTTAATTTTGACATTCAAGGGCAGGAATCATTTCATAGAATTTTTTTTCATTTCTCCTTTGATCTATTTCTTTTGGGTTCAATTTTTTGTCTAACAAAACCCACATGTGTTTTCCTATTGTATCCTCTCGTTTTTATGCAAATATGAGTAAGAAAAAGTTATATTTCATTTATGTTTACTGATTAGAATAAATAGTAACATTTTGCAAAAGCAATTTGTTTTTGGGTTGTTTAAAAATGGAATGGAAATTGTCACGTTTCAATCTTTTCTTTTCCAATTGGAAAAGAAAAGATTAAAATGGACAAAATCAAGATTTAATTTCTGTTCCAATTTTTAAACAATCACAAAATATCGCTGGGTCATGGGTGTTTTTGTATATCATAAACTTGGTATCTTACACCTAAAAAAAAAATTCACAATTTTAAACACACACACATATCTAAGGGAGGTAATTAAGTATATACTGGCTTAACTCAGTAACCATAGTTAAAATTCTGACTACAGGATTCTAAACTGGTATAATAGTGCGAAACTTTTGTATTTTTAATTGAAAAAGTTATTGTTAATTCCGTGATTATTCTCAAAATAACAGGAACTGAGACTGATGAATAGATTCTTAAGATATGGTTGTTTGAGCAAACCATTTGCAATGAAGTGAACATTTCGAAACTATGAAGAAACTACTCTCTAAATTTTCTTTAGAATTTCTTTCATTTTAAGACTATTTCAGAGGACATTTATGAGCTTATAATCATATGATCCCTATTATAGAAATATACTCCTGCATCATTAAATTGCATGGTTAGATAACAGTAAGTTGCACATTATCTTGATGAATATTTTTAGAAAACTGTTTAGTTTATAAAAAAATTCTTAAACTATAGAAAATGATTAAAAAAAAAAACATTCTTCCACAGATCTGGGATGATTATCCTCATTTGGTCTTACCTGGAACTGCAGTCTCTCGTAAAATGGGTTTTCCTGAAGTGATAATGCCAGGTGAGTAATTCATTATTTTCATTCATCATGATTATTTATTAGATTTCAATTTTGTAAGGAACTGCTTCTTTAACTTTTTCTTTCTTGGCGTTTGATGACTAGCCAGCACAATGTGTTGGAAATGGTTAATCAACAAACATATTCATTCTTGAGGTAAAATGTAGTAACAATTTTATTTCTATTACAACCACTAAATTTATAAAATGAAATCTATAAAACAAATCCAAAGTGAGGTAACTGCATTTAAATAGATAGGACAATTCTAAAAACCCTAATGCAATAGTTTAGTGCCATTGCAATATATTGGTTAGCCACTTTGGGTTAGTGGTAATTGGTCCCTTGGCCTGAATTAATGCCTGAACCTTGAATGATCATGTGATGGAGATCTTATTTGAAACATAACTGTAGTTAATGTATGAGTTTGTGTATATTCTTTTTAGTAATAATAGCAGAACAGCGATAATAATAATGGTTGCATTTTCATTAATGTAAATATCGATTATAATAGAATGATTATTTTTTTCGAAATCCTTGAGATGAAGTATGATGAATTCTAAAAGTATTATTCGGACTATTGTTCTCATCCATAGATCTAAAAACAATATGAGTCAATTTAGGACACCTGAGGAAGACCAAAGGGTGATTCGGTTGAAATGCTGTGAAAAAGAAAATAATAGAATGAGTTAAAGAACTGAACAATAGGAAAGACAAATGTTTATTCTTAGAAAGAAAAGAAAAATATTTCTAAACCTTCTTCTACCATTCTGACAAACGATTCTAATGCCTATTATTGTGGTGGTAATCCAGGGTTAAGAATATAATGTTTATATAGTTTTCTTACACTGTTCTCAGTGTTTATGTTTAGTTATTTTAAGGTGGCAAAAAACAAATGAATGGATCCAGGGCTAAGACTAAGGCTTGCTTTTTTGAATAATTTAATTGGGTGACAACACTCCAATTAGCAGCTGCCTAACAACCATTTGTGCACATTGATTAAGTAACATAATAATTTAGGTGAGAAAAGATTAGAATTTCAAATCCTAGTTAAAGCAATGAATTCAATAATTCATTATGTTTAGGCCAACTTTATTGCTAATAAAAAGACCAGTTATACTCTGAATATACATTACTGGCTTAACCATGAAAAATACTATATTAAGAATTTTGCATTTTGATTGGTAGTTATTTAAGGGTGATTAGTTTGATCAGTTAAGTAGATGTGTTATTCATTGATAACAGTTGCTAGTTAACAAGCATTGAACTATTGGATATATTGTTTCCTAGAATAGGCCAAACACTGTTGGAATACTATTGTTAAATTTTATATTTTTATACATTAAACAACATTGTCTTATAAAGCCATATTTTATTAAATAAAGCAATTCTTTTTAAAAGCCCTTTTTTAAAAACAAAACTTTTAAAAACTTTTACTTTCAATCTTAGAATTCTTTATTCTTCTAGTCATTGTTATTTGATAGAATAAAGAATGAAGCTATAAATAGAATATTCAGATTGACTAAAATAGGATATATCTACTTAGTCGATCACAAACCCAAGTTAGGCACAAGGCCAGTTTTACATGCTAATTATATCCCTTGGCTTTTGTAATCACTATTGCTCTTCACCTAGATGAGTTACTCTCCCGAGTTAACGAGCCTCATCTGTCTAATAAAGCTGAAGTGAATGAAATGGTTTTGACTGAGATTTGAACTTGTTTAATACGATTCCAGAATCCTAGCTGCTCCACTGCTCCACCTTTGCATTACCCAGGCAATGGCTTATAAATAAACCTTACCTTACTATAATGAAACATTTTTTTGTAAATATGTTGTTCTTTTACATCAATTCATTGATAAGTACTGTTTACAGGGCTCTACATTGCGAGTGAATCACTCACATTTGCAAGTAATTTTTCCAAGGGGCGACTGAAAAATATAAAACATTTATCTTTTGGCGACTTTTTTTTTTACTGACAATCTTTCAAATACTAAGTGAAAAAATATCTTTTCAATTTTTTTTAATATAAAACGAACAAAGTGAAATTATTTAAACAATGAAAGGTTTAATATAAGAGAAAATAGTACAATCTACTCTATACCAATAATATTGGTTTATTCATAACTTTGGAGTGAAATAACATTTCATGGCAAATAACTTTTCTATTTAGCTAGTAAATGAAAATATTTAGTTGTCAAAGGTCAACTAATATTAAATTTGTCTGTAGAGCTCTGGTTTATAATACTTCTCTGCATTGAAATCTTAATCTTATTTACAGCTTCTAATATTGATATGATTACTATATCAAGTGCAAAATTAAAATTGTGCATTTTGCTGAATGATAAGGCTGAGAAAGTGTATGTTGATGACATATGCTTGTTGATGTTTTTTACACTAGTTTCTTTGGACTAATCTGGCTGGAACTACTATTTAGTATTCAGACATGCATGCTCCTTGCCTTCTTTCTTTAAAAAGTTCTTTTCCTTTGGATTCTATTAAAATTCTCTCATCTTGAAAGTGAAAAAAAAAAAATCAATATTTTTATACTGTTTTATTAAACTCATTTTACCAAAGATTTAATAGAATAATTATAGTACTATATAATTTTACATAAGAATAGAATAAAATATACACTAGAAATCAAGTTTTTGTAGCCATGGTGAGCATGTTTTTAAAATTTATTCTAAAATTAGCTAAATTTATTTTTCAATGATGAAAAAAATTATAGATTTTTATAACCATTATAAAGGAATGATGTTATTTAAAAAAAAAGCTTTATTTTAAACTAGCAACCCTGATCAAAATTGATATTTTATGAACTGGTACCATGACTGGCAATTACGTCATGTACAGAACGTATATCGGAAAGTTGATTGATATTCATCAAAAACAGGGAAATGGTGGAAAAGATAAAAGATACTGAAAAAAGGCCAAAATGTCCACAAATTCAGAAAATGTAATTTTCCGTCCAATGTCTTGATTAAAATCTCAGAAGTTGGCTGCGATTGTTTAGTAACAATTATGGGCAGCATGTGATTTTGCTGAGAAAATTTATTGCCAATCAATTGAAAAATGGGGTATTTTGGCAAAATGAACCCTGACTTAATGTCCACTCACCAAATCAGCTTAAAATTGATGTTTTCTAAAAAATAAGCCATTAAAAAAAATCAAACTACTTAATCTATATATCATTGCGTACATGTTATTAATAAAGAAAAAGTTTTTTGCCTTTTCAAAAACGTACTAGGAATAGCCTATTTTTTCCATTTCAAACATTGGATTTACTTATTCTGTAAACAGCAGGATATATGCTTAGGGTTTGGTAGGCTTTTACTAACTTGCCCTTTATTTAACTTGGCATTAATTTTTTGTTTTAATCTTAATTTGGTTTTTGATTCTCCCAGTCTCTATTATATTTATATAGATTGTATAATAAAAGGACTTATTCATCTATCAACTTGTGAAAATGTAAATAGTTGTTTAGAAACTGACTTTCTAAAATAGTGGATATATAAGAATTGTTGGAGTTCATGTCACTAAAATTTTCTGATTAAACTTTGGTTTAAAATTGATTTTTTTTTTTACTATAGATTTAAAAATAATTTTCTTGTTCAAATTTATTTAGCCCTTAAAATTAATTTCCTTATGGTTGATAAAAAACCCTATATCATTACCCTAAAATCCAATTCTTTACTTATCATAATGAAAACAGTATTTTTCATTTTTTTTCCTACCATTTCCTTTTATGAGTTCTACTACTAGTAGATATTCTAGCACTGCATCTTATCTTATTTTTTTCTGCTTTTGTTTTGATCCATAAAGTTGAAGGTAAGTGAAACCAAGTTCTACCAAAAATTGTCATTTTGTTGTTGTTGATGAAGATAATGTTTTTGTTGTTGCTGCTTTTTTTTGTTTGTAGTTGAAAATTTGTTGAAAATGACTCATAGCATGTGAAAAAATTATTTTTTATTGCTGTACGTAATACATTTTTATGAT
Source organism: Xipholeptos notoides (assembly GCA_036873565.1). Classification (NCBI taxonomy): domain Eukaryota; kingdom Metazoa; phylum Mollusca; class Cephalopoda; family Idiosepiidae; genus Xipholeptos; species Xipholeptos notoides. Next base: position 13,111 of record JAYKTE010916659.1, read on the forward strand.
TAACCAGTTTGTCTTTCCCTCTTTTCTTTCGCATGATATACTTTTCATTTTGCTTCAAACTATTTTGGAGAAACTTAGCAATAATTCTGGTTATGAAATTGTAGTGGGAAAGTAAGATAATGATGTACTAATAATAATAATTATACTACTTAAAAGAAGTCACTTGTAATTCTTATAGAAGAAACTTATGATACAATTAAAGGAATATTCAAACTCTTCCCACCACCAAAATATCTTTTTAAAAAATATTAATACTTTCATCAACCTAAAACAGGAATATTAATTGCAACCACAAAAATCCATCAATTAATCAACGTACAGATTGTCAAGAGAAGTGATTCCTGTAAACATGTCAGTATTAATAAATCATTATTTCAAATACAACTGTTTCTAAACTTGAAGATAGTTGACTTTCTTTATCACTTTTCTTCTGTGATATTTTTCTCTATTTCATAACTTTTTTGATTTGTGTGATTTTTTTTTTCTCTCTCTCTTTCTTACATTTTTTTTTGTGGATGTGGGATATTGTTGCAGTATCATTCCACATATCTGGTACCAACTATTTTTAATGTTGTAAGCTTTCTTTTAATTCCTGTATTTTTCATTTCTCTATGAATGTCTTCCTTTTTTGGTTCCATTTGCATGTCTATATTTTTAGTGTTATTATTATTAACTCTCTTATCACTATTATTGGTTGGTACCTTTTTATGAACAATTACACAGCAGTCCTTAAGTCTTCAGCTTGGTATATCTATGTAACTTTGTATAATACACACACACACACACATTTGTATATATATATATATATATATATATAAGGTATATTTAGACAGCAGTTGATTATTTAAAAGTAACACCTGAAAAAAATTAAGATTTTATATTGAAATGTTATGTATGGAACAAAGATGAGATTATTAGTATTATTCTGAATTAATAATCAATATTGCTAAAAGCTAAATGCCAATAGAATAATTATAATCTAGAAATATTGAAGTTCTGTTTAAGATTAGCATATAATATTTTTTTTAATTCACTTAATGGCTTGAAAAATTTATTCATTGTTAAAAAACCCTAAATGATCTGCAAATAAACTTTGTTGGTTTCTTAATTACTATGAATTCCTATAATTTTTTAAATTTTATTTAAGATGACTTGCTATGTATTTGTTTGTGTGAGTGTGTTCTGCAATCTGTCTACAGGCCTGTTTAAAATACACAGAGGACAGCAGAATTAAACCCTTTTTTGTATTTGCTTTTAAATGGTTTATTTTGATATTAGAAGAAAACTCTGTTCTGAGTTTTTTAGTTTTTAGTTGAATATATTTTTTATTTCAGGAATTTAAGATAGGTATGTCTGTGTGATTAATGAATCAACAAAATCTGAAAGTTATTCAACTTTATTGAAAAAACGATAATGTGTTGGTGGGGGTTGTGTGTGTGTGTGTGTGTGTGTGTGTGTGTGTGTATGCACTTTTCTGTGTGTGTGTGTATATATATATATATATATATATATATATATTCATTTTATTTAGGTATTTTCATTTTTGAAAATTCATTTTATAATAGTTTATATGTTACACCAATTCAAAAGTTTTGTATCACTAAAACCCCTTGGTATTCATTATAAACAAATTACAGGTATTCATTGAATTGGGAAAATATTCATATCAAATTATACTTTTCTTTCCTATTTATCAAATATATTAAAGCTAACAATTTAAAAACAAATTATCAGTTTAAGAAAGCTATCTAGATTTGCTAAATTTTGATAATTTTGGGTTTTTTTTCGATCATCGTTGGAATGTTAATGATTTCTTTTATTTCTTTTGAGTTATCTTGTTAAAATAGAAAATATTTTAAACAATTTAGATTGAAGTGAGATGTATTGTTATTTTAATAATTTTAGTGTTTTTTTGATGTGAAGGAATCTTGCTGTGATTTGACTGTTTGAATTTAAAAAATCAACCTTAATATATTATCATTAACTGGTTAAGTTTGCTCAGACCAGGGCTCTACATTGCGAGTAAATCACTCGCCAATGCGAGTGAATTTTTCATTTGGCGACTAAAAATTAAAAAAACACTTGTTTTTTGGCGAGTGTTTTTTTTCACCGACAAATTTTCCATTAGTGAATAAAAATGCCTTTTCAACCATTGTAATTAAAAAAAAAAAAAAATAAACCGAGGAAAGTCAAATTATTTAGAATATACTTTTTCTTTTTTGAAAGAAAATGAAATTGATCACGTCGTATGATTTCCGGTTGACCCATGCGAAATCAAGCTGTCTGTCTGGCGGCATTTTCTTTTGAAGTATAAATAGTTTCGGTTTAAGGTCTTTCGAAAATTAAAAGAATATTTTATCAAATAAATACAGGCAGTGTTATGTTTTTTTGTCAACTATCTTTATATCGAGGCGGGGGGGGTGTGTGTGCAAAGTTAGAAAAACATTTTTCTAATAATTATTTGTTTGTTTTCTTTTCGTCTTATTTCAAATTTTCAACGAATTATTATTGATTGAACACTACCAGTGTATCCCAAAAATTTCAAAAAAATTAAAATTTTTAAAGAGTGTCCGTCCAGTTTTACATACGACGCTTTAAATCGATCCCCCATTCTGAAAACACGAAAACGAATCTTTTCCAAAAATAAGAAAAAATCATTTTGCTGTAAATATCCAATTAAAAGACGTAGTAATTCTTAGTAATTCTCTTCAAAAGTTAATTTCCCACAAACTTTCATACATGTTTTACAGGTTTTATATAAGAAAATAATCATTTTTCATTAGCTTCGAACAAAATTTGGAAAAAACTACCCAACCCAACCTAAACCTCTACCAAAACCTTAATAAACCCTTAAAATAAATCTAAGGACAATAATCACTTGAAAAACTGGGCACCACTTAAAATCTTTAAATAATGATTTTTTTTCCATTTTTTTTTTTAATCTGGTAGATTTATCTAATAATTTAGGCCTAATATATGATATTCCACTGAATTTATTTTTAGAAAAACCATAAGGTGTGTGTGTGTGTGAATTGTACCCAGTTAACCAAAAGTTTGATAAATTTTTAAAGTTTGAAAAAATTTAAAATTTTAAAAGTAAAATGCATTTCTGCATTTGCATTTCATTAAGTAAAAATGAGCGTAAGCGCACACAAACTTTTATACACTGAAAACTTTTTTACAAGTATGAAGGAGGAATACATTTCTGGGGGAATGTATTGAAAAGTTTATCCTGTGTATTAAAGAAGTCTAAAAAATTTCAGGGTAATTTCAAGGAATTGAAATGACTAGGAATCCTGTTTGTGTGACTAAAGAAAATCTGGGGAAGCATGTTGGATCTACAGTTATAGTTGACATT
>JAYKTE010916769.1:0-16468 GCA_036873565.1 Xipholeptos notoides
TATATATATATATATACACACATACATAAGCACACACACACACACAAAATGTCTTTGATTGGGCATAGGTGGAAGATGAACTGATGTATGGATGAGATAATAGAATAGATTTCATTTAAATGTATGTTTATATACAAATATTGTTTTGTTTTTGTTTGTAAAGATTAGTATTGGATTCTAAGCCAAAATTATTTAACAGCCATGGCCTAGTTGTATCAAGCCAAAAAATAAAATATAGGAGAATGGGTAGAGATTCCTCTTGCTTTGTGAAAGAATATATAAAAACAGATGATTTGCAAACTGGCATCTTTTGTGTTCAAGTGCTGAAATAGAGAGTGTTCAATAGAGTCTCCAGAAATCCATTTTCAGCCATTCTGAAAACTTTGTTTGAGGAGACAAAATCAAAATTCAACAGATCATTTTAGCCCAGTGATAAGCATTCGGCATATATGCAGTTTTGATTTTAGTATTAAAAAAAAAAAAAAAAGATTTTATAAATGACTATTAACCAAAGCAACAATACAACAAGAAAAACAAAACAAAAGCCAAGATGCATCATTTAGAAGGAAAGCAAGCGAGGGTTTGTTAATAAAAATTAGCATCTGAAGCTGAAGCATTGGAAGCATTTAAAACATTCGCACTATATAATAAATATATATATATAGATAGATAGATATAGAATATATATTAATGTTGACAAGATTTAACATGCAAGTTTACAACAAGTACAAAAATACAAGTTTGTGTGGATATGTATCAATGAAATATTGCATTTGTAATGTATAGTGTGTGGTGTGGGTCTATGAATATGAATATATATATATATATATATATGAATACTTTTATGAAAAAGTGTTCATTTATATATAAATAAACACTAAAGATGCTATTTATTTCCGAACATGTTTCATTATATGATAGTTGTATTTTCAATGGAATGTTCTTCATTTGTCAGCAAAAAGTGTAAATGTTTGTTTTTTTCAATGGAACGATTTGAAATTTTCAGTATAAAAAAAACGGATCTGTTTGCATTATTTTGGTGGAAACAATATGAACATAAATACTTTTGTGTGTGTGTGTGTGTGTGTGTGTGTGTGTGTGTATATATATATATATATATACATATACACACACACACACAGATAGAAAAATGGGGGAAGTAAATTCAAAACCAAAAGATCTTTGTGGCTTGAATTAGAGTCAACGAAAGCTTCACCAAAAATAAAAATGATCAAAATAATAGACAAATAAAATAAGAACAATGAAAGCATTTGGGCTTCTCTATCATTTAATGGTAGAAACCATTTTTACAAGCCCTTTTTCATACATAGATTTAAAGAAAAGCTCAAGTTATAAAACATAATCCATTGCCAAAGAAAATAAAGGCATTAGTGCCTATCCCAAGGTCCATCAGGTGAAAATGTAATAGACTGATAAGGATTTAGAATTAGTGTACCATAATTCCAAAGCCAAAACTATTACAGACTTTTCTTTGCATAATAAATAGAAAAAGAAAAAAAGATTTGAACTAATTAGGTTTTTTTTTATCATTTTGTTTTGTTTAGTTTTTTTGGGGGGCGGAGGATTTTATAAGCATTTCTGATCTAATCTTCAATGAATGACATTAAACTTTTTCCAGATTTCTCTTCTTTTTTTTTTTTTTCTTTAGAATATTCTGTCAAAAATAATTTGCTAATATTTTACACTATTCACACTCTCTGAATATTGCTCTCAACTGACCATTATTCACATCAATTTGGTTTCTGTCCTCTTAAGCTTTTTTCAAAGACAAAGAATAGAATAATCACTTTAGGGAGAATTATCTGCAAGGAGGTTTGGTATGTGCTAGACAATACAAGTTTTTAGAGAGCTATGGGAGAACTCCTATGTTGATTTTTTTTCTATTGATAGTGCGAATAAAGAGGTGAAAGTAAGCAATTGTACAATATTGTAAAAATTGTCAAACTCAATGGGCTAACCATATCACTATTACATTCACTTATCAAAATAAATGAATGGCTCAAGAATAGATGATTTTTCATTCATGTCATACATAAGTGACAGTGTCAGTATGTTTTAGATAATTCCTTTAATATACTCTTTGAAGAAATTGGATGACATCCAACAAAATGATGAATAATTAATCAAATAATAACATTTGTACATTTTTATTTAAATGCCATTTCATTAATATCTTCAATATAGTCTTTGGACTAATGTATTCATCTCTAAATTTATAAAAGCAATATTTCTACTGGTGTGCTCTTCAAGCTTTACATATTTTTCCATCTTATTAAACTTAGTGCACTTCATGACTTCAAATTGGAAACCTTAATATAACATTGATCATCAGAAATAGATTGTTCTTATTCTATCAACTGACCTGCTAAATAGTAATTAATATTGAGTGTTATTTTTCCCGTAGTAAGGATTGAACCTATAACTTGTAAATAATATTTTCTTAGAACACCATAAACTAATATTCATAAAATATCTAAGAAAACTAATTTGAAAAAGTGAATAGTTTAAAGCATAGCACTTCAGAAATATAGATTAGGGTGTGTTTGTGTGGGAGTATATCTGTGGGACTGTTTCTGAGTGAGTGTGCGAATCTGTTTGTGTGTGAGCATTTGCAAGTGTATGAGCATAAATGGGTCTGGGTGTATATGTATATTCAGGTTTGCATGTGTGGACATGTTAGTAGGTAGATTTATTTCCAACTCACAACTCATTACCAATTGACCAAAAAATTGCGAAACAAAATAAACAAAAAATTATGAGAAAAATGAAATAAAAACACACAAGAAAACAAAGACAATAAGATAAAGAGGGAAAGAATGTGCATCTGATTTGAAGAATTGCATAAGAATATACCTATTTTCAGAGGAGAATAGGGCAAATGTGGGACGTCTCGACAATATTCCAGATTCAGCATCACGAAGTTTCAAGTTGTCCACGGGAAGCATATATTTCTTCTCTTTCTCCTACAAAGAAGGAATTAACGGAGAATGTCCCAAGCAAAGAAAGGAAGAAAGGGAGGAAAAAAAAAAAAGAAGAAAATAAGGCTGAGAGGAAAGAAATAACTTTTTTCTTCCTTCAAACAGAAAACAACAAGACGAAAGAGAGAAAGAAAGAGATATGCAGTGCTCTTCTAGAGAATATTAAAACCATATGAAAAAAATAAAAAAAATTTGCTTTCTTGAAAGTGAGAATAAGTATTTGATTTATAACAGGCTCTTGTTCATCACTGGCAAAAGTGCATTGATATTAATGGTGACTATGTAGAAAAAGAAATCCTGGAGCACAAAAGGTCGCTTGTTTTAATGGTACAACTTCGTAGCTCTTTAACTTCTTTAGTTAAAAGTTTAAAAAAAAAATAGGTAGCATTACTTTTGGAACTACTCTTGTATATATTAAGCACCAATATGAAAATAAAATAAATAGGCTTTGTTAGGTTTAAATCCATTTTTGTAAGGTAATAAAAAAGACAGTTCAATTCTAAATCAATATGAATTTCAAAAAAAAAAAAATTTAATTGTCAATATCAACTGATTGAAAAAAAAACAAATTTGATTTTATGCGAACATAGCAAGTTATGATAATAACCAAGACAAATATATTAACTCTAAAGGAGGAATTTTTCTATTCAACAAATAAAGTTTAACACTACTGTTTTAGTTAGACAAAAATCTAATAAAATGAAAAAATTTTATCAAGTAGACAAATTAGCATGTCTTTTGATCAATTAATGAATGTTAAAACTATCTAATAAGTGCGTTTGTCCATATTGAAACAGTTATGTACATACCATTTTACTAAGAATATTGTAAAAATCTTATTACTAATTACAAAAAAAGCTTGATCATAGATTATGCCAGCATAGATTAATTAAATACAAAACTAATTTAGAGTTAGACATATTTTATAGATATGTAAACTCACAAAAAATGCAAAATAAAACATTTTAACTTATTTTCATTAACAAAATTTGATCCTTGTTAAATTGACTGTTTACATTTTGCTTCTGAAAATTTCAATTATTTAATTATATCTTATTTGGTTTATTTTTAGATTCAATACTTTGTTTTATAGTACTTTGGATTATCACAATACTTGGCCCATAATGACAAAAGACCAGATCTCTTATTTTAGTTAATTTAATTACAAAATTTAGCCATTATTTACATAAATGAGTACTGATTTACCAATTGGACACTTCTAATTACTTTTCAAAAATGGCTTTAAAGAAAAGAAGTAATTAATTGGCTATCAATCACAATGGTTTTCATTTCAATAGAAGAACTCCAAGATATAGAGAGAGGAAGAGAGGGAAGAAGAAAATAGATGAGCAAAGATATATTTGAAGCAACAAAATGCTTAGAAGAATGCTGGAAAAAAGACAAAATACTGAATAAGACTAAATCTCATTCAACACTCAGAAAATTCTAAATATTCTCAGACCAAAATTACAATCTATACATAAGAATGAATGAGTACAATGTTTGCATACTTTTTCATACTAAACCCAACATTTAAAAAATATACATGAAAACCATTACTACACATTGATGTCCAGATTTATTTATGAAATGGTTAAAAATAGACACAGAAAAAGTCATATAATTTACATACTAATATTTAAAAAATATCTTAGTGGTTCTTATTTTTTAAATTCATATTTTCCTATGAATGAGAATGTTTTATGGTAATAGATTTGAAGTTAATAATGAAATTTCAGAAAACCATCTTTGTAGATTTATTTTTGTTCGACAGAAATATAAAACCAGTAAAATAAATTCAGTTAACATAAGTCTACATTTTTTTAAGATTTGGAAATTCCAAAAATTAATAAATAAATGAAGTTTTTTTTGTTTTGTTTTTTTTGGGAAAGGTGAGTGTTTTGGGGAGTTTTTTTATTTTATCTTTATAGACAAACAAATAGAAAGTAACAATACTAATCAAATATTTAATTAAGCCATTGCAAAGTAATTCATGTATAAATAAGTCTTATCACTTGCTTTTGATGCTAATAATAGGAATAATATTTGATTCTATTTCCAATATCTTAATTTAAATTTTATTCTTTTTTGCAGTTTCAAAATTATAAGTTTGTGACAAGTTTGAAGACAACAAATTAAGTGAAAACAAGTTAATTTTTCTATTATCATGTTGCTTGACATGTATATTTAAAGACAGGTAAAGATGAACCGGGCAGTTGGAATTTAGAGTGGATGATAAACCCATACCAGTTGACTTGCCAACTCAGTTTACCAATTGGTGTTACAAGACTTAGTTGATTATTTGTACCTACTTTGAATAAAGATATTCATTATTTATTATTCTATAACTTGACTTTGACATGAAAATGAATAATAATGTTGGTCAAAAATATTTGGCAGAATAGGATGAAAATCAATATAGCTGTTAAAAATGACAAGTGTCCGTTTATAAGATAAATGACACCATAATTTTAGGTCATCCTGGAAAGATTTTACAGTAATTGCATAAATAATGGTATGTAAAACATGCAGGAGAAGGTTAGGTTTAGCTGGGGTTAACAAATACTGCTCTAACTTAGAGGAAGAAATATCTAGCAATTTGTGCTTGAGATAGAGCAATGCAAAAACTGAATAAATAAGTTTGAAAGGCCTTTGCTTTTTATTTTTAATTCAGATCTGACAGTGAATTGTTTTCCTGGTTCTTCATCCTTATTTCTTCAACAAAAAATATAAACATAACTGTGAGAATTGTTTCAGGTTTTTAAGATGGGGCATATTTTAGTTTAAAAGTATATCAACCCTTATGATTATTTAATGCCAGAAACAATTTTTTCAATATAAGTGTCTTTCTTTTGTTGACAATTTACTAGAATGGCAGCAGTTGTACTACTTAATCTATAGTTGAAGTGAATACATTGATTCATACCTTTACCTAGAGCATCAGCACAAAAGTAAAGATAACATAAATTCACATTTGCACTCACCATGGCCTACTAATATTAGTAGACCATGCAATCGCATATATTTTCAATTTCTAGCTATTTAACTGCTCATTCAGAGGACGTACTCTCTTTCAACATGGAATTTTATTGGAGTTTCAATCCCAAAAAGACACGACCCTGTAAGTGGCAATTTCTTCACTAATTTTTTCCAATTATATGAAGATAAATTACTTCAACTAAGTAAAATTATATACTATTCTTTGTAGGAAATTGAAAAAAAATATAAGAAAATAGACCAATCCTAGTTATTTGACTTTTTCCCTAATAAATTAGCTCTATAACCAATCTCTTTTGTTTGTTTGTTTTTTAGTGATTTTAAATCAATATTCTTCCAAAGAAATAAAGGAAGTAAACCTTTTGTTGTTGATATTTAACAATACAGTATCATTCAAGTAGATTTTTATATTTCTTTATATTTATCTTTACAAAAATTGGAAGTGTAAACAAAAAAATTTACTTATAATAATAATAATAATAATAATAATAATAATGATGATTGATTTCTTAAGCTGGAAGCCAACAAAAAAAAGAAAAAGAAAAGTAAATATCATGAGAAGAAAAGCCCAAAAATGCATTCAGTAAACAGGAAAAAAATCAAAAATACAGCCGCATTTTGAGTTGCAGGCAATTTTCTATAAGCAAGAAGTTAGAAAATTGAAAACCAGAAAAAAAAAACAAATATTATAAAAATAAAATTTAAAAAAAAAAAGAAACAAAAAATGATGAAGTCCTTAAAACAAATGAATGAATGACTATCCATACTTTTTCAACAAATTTCTCTAAAAACAAAGATAATTCTTTAAATGAATGAGATGAAAAACTATTATTTATTCATGCCTTAACTGCTTCAACTATCAATTGGATCCATCATAACAGTTGAAACAAAGGATTCAATTGATAAAAATATTCAAAATGGTATACTGAAAGATATTCTTGGTTCTTCTTGTCAGTAGAGTGTATTTATAATTAATTCAAATTGTACTCTTAGAAAAGTGAATTACAGCATCATAGTACAATCAGTTACGAAAGAATAATCAAATTGTTTACTTTTTCAGTGTTTTAGAATTTAGCAATATTTTATTATTGCATAATTCTATTAATAAATAACCTGTCATTGAAAAAACATTTTTAGATTTATTATACACAAGTAATTCTATTTATTAAAAAATAGAAGTATTTAACGCTAAAGAGCAGGGCCATGCTTCCAGACCCCACAGACCCGGCAACCGCGAGAGAGATGCAAGTTCCATTGGGACCACAAGTAAGTTCCATGTTTACCCTTAAAAGACAAGATAATCCTTATTTACTCCTGCAGTCTAATGTTTTACACTATGTCAAACTTTCTGTAGCAAATGACTTTTAAAATTTGGGATTAAATGTTCTTGAAATTCCTTTAAAAAACTTGTAGAAAATTGAGAGCCAAAACACACTAAAATGGCTATAAAAATAGGTAGAGAAATACCAAAAAAGCTAAAAATTGTGAAAACTTTTGTAATATATAGCTTCAAAACAACAGTTCTGCAATTTATTTATTTTTATCTGTGATCACAGAATATCTGCGTTCTTACGAGTGTATGTTATTTTGCTAAAAGTAAAGTTAATTAGGGGAGGGGAAAAGTTGTATCTTGTGGAAAAAAGGACCGCAGAGTGCATTCTGGGGTGGGGACAATGTTGCTTAATTTAAACGTTAAACCCCTATGTCAGAGTAATTTTCATTCATTACTAATTTCATCACAGGTGTAGATGTTTTATTTATCCATGTTAGTATGAATGTAACTATTGTAGAATACAAAATAAAATAACCTAACTTACTAGTGGATAAATTCAACAGTCAGTAAAAACTGGTATTTCTTCGATTTTTTTTATTTAATAGTAAAATAAAATCTAAGTTTGTTAACTTTACTCAAGTAATAAAAATATGTAGTCAAGGGAGATAACTTTTCAGAAGGGTTGTTCATCTTTAAAATTAATCTTAGTTAATTCTTGTATTGAAGTTAATCGTAATTGCAAGAATAATTTTTTTTTTTTTAAGTATTATTTCATTCTATAGAGTATAGCATTTCAATTAATTCTCAGTAAAGAAACATTTATACAGAAATGTTATTTGAAATAAGTTGTTTTAAGAGATGTTTTTTTTAACAATTCAATATAGTTTCTTAAAATTATATTTAATTATATATTTATTTACTCAGATTGAAATACTGTTTTGTCTTTTTGTTTTTTAATTACAATCCAATAATTCCCCTCTCCTTCGAAGATAAAGATTATTAAATGTAATAAATCAAAATATAAATTAAAAATGAAAAAAATCACAAAAACACTTGACACAAAAAAGTATTTTAGCACTTATTTCAATAAAGAATTTGAAAATGTAAATGAAAAAAAAAGAAGAAAAAAAGAAAAAAAGTATTCTATAAAAAAAGAAAAAAAAGAAAAAAAGAAGAAAAAATACCCTCCAATTGTGAAGTTTTGGAATGCAATAATACCTAGAGAATGTATAAATCAGTGCTGCTTATCAAAGGTAATTCATACAACATAAAGCAATCCAATAGGTTCATTACATAAATAGTGGTTTCTCTTAGCAACCCAACATCCTCTTTTCGATTAGTCATGAGATCTAGCTGCTTTTTTTTTTTTGCATATTTCCATGATAATTCCACACCAAAAGTTGATTCAGTAGACTTCTGGAGAAAGAATATCAGAATTATCTGATATTTATTAAGCCAAAAGTTGATTTAAAAAATCCTACTGAAAGTCATTACAAGTGATAAAATAGTTAGTAAAACAGCTTGTATTTCAGTAAGATTTGCCTAGCACTAGTGTACTCAATGATCCCCCACCCACTCACATCAACAATAAAAAATCAATGGGTTGAGTTAAAGCATCAAAATTCTTGTTCCTATCTTCATGGTTTAATAGGATGAGAATGAATATCCAGAACAGAAAAAAAAAATTTAAATATATTTCATAACTATTTTGACCAACTAATCAACTATTATCTCACTTTATAAGTGACTCAAACCAAGGTTTGATTATTATGTGTCAAAACCCAACAAGTAAACTTGGGTTATATTAAATATTTGCTGCAAATCATAAAATGTATATAATGTATCAGTAAATATTTTGGGCTTATTTTTAAAAGATGTGAACATGAAAATAGCAGACCATTGGACAAAAGTGTTTAACGACCTATCAACACTTGTGGTCATTTAAGGTCATGTAGATTTTATGGGAAGTGTATTTTTGGGGGAGGAGGGGGTATTTTGTTGTGGTATTTTTGGTTCATTAACTGTTCTTGTTTTAAATCTGCCTGTTTTCAAAATAAATAATCTCCCTCTTGTCAGTGACTGTAGTAATAAGAAGATAATAATTGAAGACCTATGTTCCACAAAAAATAGAAATTATCAAATACAGCATCACAACAATTTAAACAACACATAGGATGAAAAGTAAAATATGTACTTATAAATGGATTAAAGTTCAAATGAAATGAAGGTTGATTCGGGTTAGGGATGGAAGGGATTTAAATTTTTCAAAAAATTAAATGAGGGTATTAACAGAAGAAAATAATTTTAAAAAACAAGGACAAAAAAATAAATATTGATAAAATAAAAATAAATTTCAAGAACAAAATATGAATTTGGAAGAAAATTGATAAATAGAATTTAGATTTGGATTAAAAAATAAACAGGGTTAAATTGAAATAAAAAAAAGTTGGCAATAGATTTTTTCCAGAGGAACAACAAGTATTCAATTTAGATTAACAGGTTAAAATTTCAATAGTTAAATTTAATTGTCAAAACTATTTTTCATAATCTTTTCAATTGAATATTTCTTAAAATATGTATTTTGATTAATGAAAAATTTGCATACACGCACACCCATTTTTTAAAATTAAGTAATCTTTTTTAATTGGTCAAAAAGTTAGAAATAATTATAATGATTAAAAGTAGAAGGTATTTTTTATTGAAATATAATTAAGGAAAAAATGAATATTAATATAAGTAAGAATACCTATAAAAAAATAAATATTATTTTGAGTGCATTTTGCAATTAAATAAGTAGAAGTGAAAAAAAATTTAAATGTCATAGATTTTATATAAGCATATAATCAATTTAAAACTTGAGACATCTGCCAATTTTCAAATTACCAAGGATGGCCTGAAACTTTCCCTAACACCATTTTTTGTTTAAATCGCAATTTATTTGGTCTTTAAAGTGTAATTCGCAAAAAAATACTCACTTTTGAAGAAAAATATTTCTTGTAGTAACTTTTAACATTATTTTGCAACTTTCTTTAAGAGTCTTTATTTACAGATCCAAAATCGACCTACCCTTATATATATATATATTTATATATATATATATGCTTTTGAGTTGAGTAATATTTTATTAGATAAAGAATTAGTTTTGTAATGTGGGAATTGGAAGGGAAAATCTTTAAGCAAAAAATAAATAAAATAATTTTTTTTTAAAGTCTAAAACTGACCTCTTCATCTTTGTACCAAGAGAAAGTTTCCGCGGTGAGGACAAACCAGAAATCTTTTGATCCACCTTTCATGAAACTGATATTGTGGAGAGTTAACCAGCCCCGGCGTATAACCTGAAATAAAGGAAGAGGAAAAACAAAAAGTTAAATAGCTGATAAATATTTATAAAAAATCTTATTTTTCTTTCCATTATAAAAGAGAGTGTTTAAGAATTAATCAGAATTAATTATACCTTTCAGTAAAATTGAACCATCTTCTTAAAAAATAAAATCTTTAAAAAAATTAAAAAAATACACATAGTTATAACTCTTCATATCTAAAAAAATATTTGAAGAGGATAAATTATTTCATTTACTTTTAGTAATTTTGCTCTGGATTATTTTATATTTATATGAATTTAGACATGTATCATTATTTCAGATGACATTCCCATTTACATCAAGAAAATTGTTTCATGTGCTGTTTTGATTCTGACCATGAAGAGAAAACCTGAACAAGGCCAAAAGATAAACTAACTGAAACATAATGAATTTAACAAATACAAAGATGAGGACCATAGTCGGCATAATAAATATACAAATCATCATACCTCATCTTAAGGATTCTAGAAAACAACAGGATAGTTTTGTTATATCATAGACAAAAAAAATATGAAAAAAACAAAACAAAACAGAAAAAAAAGTTAACTTACTTGATTTCCTAATTTTCTTTTGCTGGTATTTTCTGATTTCTGCTGTGCACTACAGAGAAACAAAAATATTTTTAAATTATTTAATGACGGGTTTGTGTATTTTTAGGGGTTTCCCTTTGTCTTCTGCCACAGAGATTGAAACCATATTCTAGGTTTTCAGTCCTCTGCATGTTCCACAAGGAAGTAACATTGAAAGATTTGAATTCAGTTAAAGAGTTAATTAGGGGACAGAAACATATGTAGAACTACCATCTGAATTAGGGCTAAGTTACTTCAAAGGACAGTTTTACCAACTTGCACATGCAGTATCAGACTTCCTTCTATACTTTAGGGCCAAGAATGATTATTTACTCAGTGAAGCATAGATGAGTAATTTAACACTAACTTAACTATATCCCTCTTATGTTCTTGGACAGGTTGTCCCGCCAGTTTAGATAAGAGCTGGTGTTTTCCTCTTTCAGAATTTTCCATCTCTTCCATACCAATTAGACTCACAAGCTGCAGTTGCCTAGATTTTAGAATCAATGTGTTCTTGACCTAGAAGAGTTACTTTCCAAAATTAACGAGTTCCACTAGCCCAGAGGAATTAAAAGTGAACATAACTTGACCTACATTCATTTTAATCCAAATAATAATTTAAAAAATAAGCATTGAAAATAGATGTTTTAAGATAGTAATGAGCTTTGAAAGATAAGCAGTTGTTATTTCTTATGTGTAAATTCTGGAACACCATTAAGTGTATATGTAACTATACATGTATACATATCTGATCAGCAGAGACTCAGAGTCAATGGCATTTGGTGACTGTTAGTTTCTCACCTATGCAATGATGATCACACAGGCAAAAAAATGAGAGTCACAAAAAGCTGTTGACTTTATGTCTACACTGATCAACTACTCACACTCTTTTTTTTTTATTTATACACATACTGACATACACAAACATGCATAATGGTACTTTTTTTATATTTACCTCGCAAATCCAATAAAATCTTCGTGGTTGGTGTTCATGTAGGACAGCTGGATATCAACCAGCAACAATAAAGTATCCTTTGCTTTTTGGTCCCGTTCACGGATGATCGAATTGACAATTCTCTCGGTTTCTTCTCGGAGGTGGGGATACCGAGCCATCTGAAACATAAAAATATTCATAATGAAAATAATAATGATGATGATGATTATGTTTATTTAGTTTAACATTATATCAAACCTGTGTTCATTTAGTTCATTTAAATAACTGTTTTCTTTTTTAAAAAAATAAGTTATTAAAAGAACAGAAGTTCCATTCAAAAAAAAATGATTTAATAAGTTTTGTTTTCAGATCCTATTGCAAGATAAAGTAATCAAAGTTTGGAAAGTAAACTAACAAATGTTCCAATTACTTTGTCTAGTTCCCGTACCTAATTTTCATTCAGCACTTCAAGAAAAACAAATTCCCAATTAGGTTTTAAAACATATCAATCTCTATGGGCATTTAATGCTGGAAACACAATTTTTCTTTTTCACACGTAATGTTAAAAGAACCATAGTAGTACTAAATCTATAATGCTATAATTTGAAGAGGAAGGAACAGGCACAGATACTTGTTGTGAAAAACGCAAAGAATGGTAGGATGGCTGATTGATTAAAAAAAAATGAAGTACCTAAAAAAAGACAAGAATAAACCCCAAAGTATAAAATACTAAATAAGTTTTGTGTAAGAGTTGTACATGGAATAATGAGATTTTGTTTACAAGTTTCTTTTGGTAAAATTGTTATCCATCCATTCTCTAACATCATATACTTTCATTATATTGCCCCCACCCCCAAAAAAAGTATATCCTGTTAGTAAAAATATCACCAGTAATTGGTGCATATCTCATGTGCATATCTTAATTCAAAACCCATCCACACTTCTTTTGGGGCTGGGCTTAAAAGACTGGTTTAATTGTTGACTTTTAAGGCCTTGAAACATCATTTTATACTGGATTTATTCAAATATGATATGAAATCTGCTTCTTTTACATTCTATGTATTTAACAATCTTTCATTTCTGTTGGTACAGCAAAAGACAAAAATGCTGAAAAATTTCTAAGTTTTACATAAATTACCCAATTGCTCCACCATTATAGTTTCTTTTGTTTTGGGCTTTTTAGAATATTCCACTAGGATCAATTTTCAATTTTGCAACTTTGATCCACTCACTTTTTCTGCACATTTTCTAACAACACTTGTTAGCTCAGTAACCACCATATCAACACATTTGAGGGATGGCTCTCGCAATTTGTCAATCTGTTTTTTCACAATTGTTTCAAAAGCCATGTCTGGAGTGAACAAACCAGTTCTGAAAAAGAAAAAGGTAAGAAATAAAATAGATATCTTCTTTCGTAGAAAAAATAAAATAAAAACTAAATTTTAGTCATGTATCTTTTTTGTTTTTTTCATGCAACAATAACCCAAGTGATCAAATCAAACCAAATAAATTCTATTCTAAATCAATTTCTTTTAAAAGTGGTTATTTTGATTAATGGCATATCAAACTTTATGGTTATTTTATGCCATAGACTGGGTTGTTAGAATAATGATTTCCCTATTCAACCCTTAGCAAAGGAGAATCGATACATGCCTTTCCCAGTGGTATTTGTTTTAAGTTTAAGAGTTCCATGGGTAGTTAAACATATATATAATGATTTCAAAGTTTGAGCACAAAACCACTTCCCTACCGACTGTTTTTCTTACAAAACAGAAACTGATTTAAACTTGAAAACCTTTCAACCATTGTTTGTTCTGGAGATGGAATTTAAATTGTTCTTTCTTACTTCTTTTTTCTAACTCACTGCTGGCTTTGTCAAAATGGTCAATACTACAAGAGCTCAAAAAGGAAAAAAATGTTCTGATTATTTTTATCTAAACAGAAATAAAGTCTTAATTATATTTCTAAAAATTTTTTCCATCTTACTAAGCCAAAACATTTCATGTCTTATCAAGAACCAGGAAAAGAAAATAATTCTACTTTCATCAAACACACTTCATCTTGTTTTTTATAGGCCTCATTTTGACTGCAACTAGACAACCTCTTTAAGGCATGTGTCTCCTTTAGTTTCTCAATCAGAACTGCTCTAAATTCCTTTGTTTTCACTGTGTATGGGTATACTTTAATTTTTTATATTTATCATAAACTCTCACGTATTTCACTTGAAAGAATGAAGGACTTTTCCTATTATCATTAACATCACTGTTAACAGTTTAGATCATTTATTATCATTACTCCTACTTTTAGTATGTTTCTCAAGGGTATTTTGTAACACTAGGGCTTCTTTGGGAAAATCCAAATATTTCTTCTCAGTGTATACCATTATTAACAAACATTAAAAATTTTTATAAAAAAAAAAAAGAAATTCAATGACTAACCGGATACCGTGAATGTTACGTATAGCATAACTGATTTCTCTACGAAGCTCAGTTTCGACAATTTCCACTTTAACTAATTCAAAAGGGAAACGTTCATGAAAAATTCGGTTGATCTTTGCACCACCAGACAATTCATTGACGTTGATCTCAGAACCGGTGCCCTCAATATTCTTATCAAAATCCACAGAGAATTGCTGTACCATTCTGCAGAAGAAAAAAAATAAAGATAAAAATGTCTAAACTTTTTTTCAAATACACGACATAAATCAAACATAGATTGTTGCCATTTATAACATCATTATAACTACTACTAGCAGCCCATAGTAAATAATGTTGGCCCAATACAAATTTGTTCCTTATGGTTAGTTTGATGTTTAGATGAGTTTTGCCATCAGCCTAAAGGGACTTCTGTGTATCCACTTTTGTCTAATATTGTTTTCCTTGAATTTTCATCTTCAGGTTTTTACGTACAATTTTCCTAGTTGAAAAAATAGAATATTTTAGGAATCTTATCCCCTGTAATGTAACTAAAGCATGCAAATAATTGAGCAATGAAAACTAGCTATATGAAATTCCCCAGTAAAATTTGCATTCTGTCAAAGATAATAACCCATTTTGGAAAGAAGGTGCCATTAATAATGCTACAAATGGCTTCTTTGCCCTAAAGAAGTTCAATTGAAGCTTCATAGATTGATTTTAAAAATCTATTTTTCAGCTAGAGCAGAATTACTGATATTAATAATTCCTTGCTTTTAGTAATATGCTTAAGTTGACTCACGTGAGCATAGCCTTTGTCTTTCGTCCAGGGTCATCAGGTCTGAAGTTTCTATACTCTTCAACTTCTTTCTCCATGGAAAGAAGTTGTGATTGCAATTTGTTGCGCACAGCTGGTAGTGTGTCTCGTATGTGGTTGGTCAACTGTTGGTTGAGAACACGTTGGAGATAAGGGGTTCCCATCCGATCTGCCATATGTCTACAAGCAAACAAAAGAAAATATATGAAGAACAAAGAAAATAAACCCTATTTTTTCCTTTCATAATAGAAAAGATTATGGTATTCATGTTTGAAATAAGTAAGATATATTTACAACTGGAACACCCATGACTTGTTGGGTCAAATAAATGATTAATTTAATATTTACTTGTTGTCACTTGATTAAAAAAATATCTATGAAGATTTTAAATTTAAAATAGATGAAATAAAAACTTTTTATTTGATGATTTACCTTATATTTTGATATGTTAATAATTATTATATTTTTCTTTTTAGTAAATTTTATGGCACACCTGAGAGGTGTATGATTTTTCTTACTCAACTTTTTACATTTTTACCAATTATAACAAATTAAAAATATTTGATAAATTAACAAATTTTTCAAATATTGGATAGAAAAATATTTTTGATTTTACTTTTCAATAAAATTCCGAATATTGCAGAATTTTGTTGAAAGGTAAAAAATTTAAAAAATTAAAGTTTTTATTCAAATTTGTTAATTTATCTAATATTTTTTTAATTTGTTAATTTATTCTAATCAGTAAAAATATAAAAAATTGAGTAAGAAAAAAATTAATAGATATACTTTTTCTTATTCAAATTTGTATAAAAATGAAAGGATACAATATTTAGTCAAACGCTTTAAGTGTTTTTTTTTTACAAAAAACACTATTTACACCCAAACAATTCATTTTCAAACAAATCAGCTGCCATTCTTGTTTATAAGAGATAGATCAAAGAAAAATTTTGACCAAAGCCATCTAATTCATAAAGATATACATATTGAGAGAATTGAAAGTTTCATTCCACAAACCTGTATGACTGGTGGCTGAGGAAGAATTTTCTTTCTGCAGCCAAAGCACTCCGAATATCTTTTTTTCCATCAATATCCTTTTGACTTCT
>JAYKTE010917100.1:0-16453 GCA_036873565.1 Xipholeptos notoides
CTTTGACTCTTGACATTGAAAACTATGTGCATCATCCCTAAGTAAGGTACCATCATAATGCCAGATTTGGTCATGATCAGTCCAGTGGTTTGGGCTCTAGAAAAGTATACATAATTAGGCTATGACCTTGATAGACTATGACCTTGGTAAACTTTTACCGTGACCTTGAAAATTGGTGGGCACCATACCTTGGCTACAGACCATCTTTATTCCATATTTTGTCATAATAGTTCCACCGGTTTTGGCTGTTCCAGGGAGTATACATAAATTTACTTTGACCTTGATAGGCCATGACATTGATGACCTTTAACTTTGAAAAATGGTATGCACTATTTGTCAGTTTTAAACAATCATCATATCTAGTTCGGTCTAGATTGGTCCAGTGGTTTAGGCTGTACGAGAGTTATACACACACACACACACACACACACACACACACACACACAAACGCTACTACTTCATATATATAGATAAGTAACTATGCATCTTCCAGTATGAGTTTTCAACTACTAATATGATAAAATAGCATTATGTAAAATACAGAAGTAGGCCAGCAAAACTAATTGAGAAGACATAAAAAAAGACTACACTTACTTTTTTTATAACAGACAAGTATGGGGGGTGCAATGTTAATAAAGTATGCCTTTTCTTTATTCCTCATTTGCAGTCAATCAGAAGAAAATTCAGATTGGCTGAAAGAAGATTATTTTTATAATAAAGAACAGAACAAAATAAAAGATGTCTGCCAATCAAAGTGCAAGAGATGCTGCAATTTCCAATTTGTTCTTTTTCTTTATGGTTTTTATTTTTGTCAAAACTATCAAATCCCTATTATAAAAGTATTAATCGGACTATTCTTCTCATCCATAATATTCTCCTTCTAAAAATATTAATCAGACTATTCTCCTTATCTATAATATTCCCCTTCTCACAACATTTCAACCAAAAAGGAGAATATTATGGATGAGGAGAATAGTTCGGTTAATACTTTTAGAATTTATCATACCTCATCACAAGGATTTTGAAAAATGATATAAAATCCCAGTTTTGGAATTTTCATCTTTATCATGTTTTTACCATCCATATTCATTCAAATATGACCCTTAAATTTATTTAAATTCTGTCTTAGATTGTTCCTCTTTATTGATTTCAATAAAACATTTATCCACATTCATTTAAACTCATTTGATTATCATAATTTTGTCTTATATTCTTTATTTCAATTGAACTCAATAAATCAGTAGAACTACTTTTAAAATGTCAACAAAGGGATTCAAAAATTAAAAAATCAGTGATAGTTCTTGATTGTTTATTAAAATATTCTTTGTTGAAAGCAGTAAACCATGCAATCTATAAAAAAAACATTACTTGCATGTAACACACATTCTACAATCATAGTAGGGTAATTCTAAAAGTAATTCCACCTAATTTTTTAAGTTATTTTTTCATGTTGAAGAACAACAAAGACAGGAGTGGTACCATTAAAATGAGCAACCTTTTTTGCTACAGAATTTAAATTTCTACATAGTCCCCATCATTCTGAATGCACTTTTGCCAGTGATGGACAGAGCAGTTCATTTTCACATCTGGAGGGTGCTTGTCACTCACATCTATATCACTACTCTGAAATCAATGAATCCATCCCTAAACAGTGCTGGCATGAACTGCATTTAACAGTTAATATTGAGTGGTTCAATTTTTTCTGCAAGGAGGAATTCACTGACGCATCTCTGCCTCTTCTTAGAGTCTCATACCATCTATGTCTACTATGAGAGATGAAACTTTCAAGTGATGAATGCATAAGTTCAGTCATCACAACAATGGAATTTGCAATCTCCTCTGATCCATTGGACCTGAATAAAAAAATATTCAAATGACCTTTTTAGTAGTATGTATTAATGACTTAGGCTGCTATAAATGATCTGCAACCACTCTAATTGGACATTAATCTCATGAAAACATAGGTTCTTAACTAGCAGAAATTAGGAGATTTATTTTATTAGAAAATAATGATTTCCTTATAAAAGACTATTTTTTATATTGCTTGATAGCTCATGAGAATGAAGCTTTTTTTAATTCCTCCAGAATTTCAAAATGCTTGATGCTGTTTTTCCCTTTTAATTTATAAGAAAGAGAATCTAATTTCTTCTAGTTGCTTCAAGAGGCCAGACATTAGATAAACACTTTTGAATCATAAGATGAAAGTTCAAATCTAAGTCATTCCATTATGTTCACACTGAAAAAAGCCTGAATTCCCTATATTTCCTCCAGCTATGGATTAAATAGTTCAGCTTGTGCCATTCAAATATGTTGATAAAAGTAAGATGTTTATATGCCATAAAACAAACCAATCAACCAAGCTATAATTAATTTTTAAGAAATTATTGTACAAGAACATTTTTTTAAAGAGGAGAGTTGTTTTTTTGCTTGTTTTGTTTTTTTCCAATCTCTAAACACATTTTTATAAAATCATCAAAATGTGCTCTAAAAATGATGGAATTTTTTAGGCATCTGTAACTAAATGGTACAGAAAGAAATATTTCTGAACAAAGTAAAAAATTTTTATTTGTTTTTAAAAATATAGTAACTTGTACTTGGAAACAAATTATCCCAATTATGAAATTAAAATCAGTTTATTTTCACCATTTGATTTTTATTGAAAGATTTTTTATAATCTGGAAATTTTTCAAAAAAATTCTAGGCAATGGCATTGCTGCTATATTTTTAATTGGATTACAATTCTCTTCATAGTAATTTGGCATTAAAGTGCAGTGTGATCACTTCTCAAATATGTGTCAGTCTTATAGTGAGACTGCTTTTCTAAATACTTCAAATTTATTTATGGAATTACTCCAACACTATCTAGGCTCAAACCTTAATTTCCATAATCATTATAAAATTGGTAAATGGCCAAAATAAAATGGAATATTATTATAAGTAAGCATCAAAATTGATATTGTAATGTTATTCCTTCTGCAAAAATATGCAACTTTTTATTGTTTTCTGGAGGAAACTCAAAATACATTTGCTTTGGGGCTGTTCTTCATGATGTCGAAATCACATTTTTTGTATTATTATTTTATAAAAGATTCTTTTTCTTTTAATGTTGACAAATATTTGCCATTAATGATGCTTTTAAAAAATATATACATATATTTGTGAAGTTTAAAAAAAGAAAAAGAAATTTTAAAAAGAAAAAAATTATTTATCAAATTTCAATGTTTGTGAGTATGTGTGTGTATGTATGAGTATGTGCATGCACATCTGTGTATATGTGCGTGTGTGCACAAGCATGGTCGAAAAGAGAGGGTTTCAATCCAACTCAAAGACAGAATCTACTGGGAATACTTTTCCAAGACTTAACAGTCCTACCCATTCAAAGTTAATACAACTAAAGAATGTCTAAGGATTAATTGGCCAAAATATTGTGAAAACAACAACTACAAAGATGAGGTCAACAGTTTGAAAAATGGATATGCAAATTATGAAGCCTCATTTTGTAATGTAACGGGCGCGCGAGTATAATTATACACGATTATAATATTACATAATTATGGTTGTGCGCATTTATAGTTATACATAATTTTATTATACACAGTTGCAATGCACACTGTAAGCGTGCATTGCAAGAACGACTTCACTACGGACACGTATACATTTTCTACCTGTCAATCAAAAGGTCAATGGGTACACAAGCCAGGCTACGTGCAAAGGTGACGTGGTGAAAGGAGAAGAAGACAGAGAGGAGATCAGAAAGGCGACGAGCAGATACGAAGAAGGGAGCAGAGACAACGGTCGACCTTTTAAAACCTCGCGACAGACAGTGACAAGAACCTTTAAACAAAACTGAGAACTGCTATACTTCTGACGAGCGACGAGCCCGTTTGAAAAGTAAAATAAATAAAATATTTTTTTACTAAGATTTTTCGTTGTTCTCAATTGGTCCTCTGTAATTTACTAATCAGTAAGGTTACATCAGCTCTACTTCATTGTACTCCTAACAACCATAGTCAAAAGACACAAAGACTCTACCTCTTCCACTATCTTCCTAACCAGCTGAGCATGTGTTTTTCTCCATGACTTTTTTCGGTTTTCCCCAAAAAACTTTATGATTCCTATTTTTGTGATCAGGGTAGGAATTGGTGATCTCTTGGCCTTGCCCCTTAATTACCATACCAAATAGCCTTCTTCATTATTTTCTGTTATCGCATCTTGTCCAGTCCAATCATTTTGAAAATCAACATGTGACTTTTTTTTCAGTTGGGGATTGATCACCCAACTGTATTTGCTACCTCTCATCAATCATAATATTGATGGCGATTTTATGGTGGTCATTTAATACTGGCTCTTTTTTCACTCAGTTACATTGTTTCTTTCAGGGCACCTTTATCAGTCAGAAGAGGAAAAGTTAGTTCATGTTTTAGCCTCAAAGAAATGACACATTTATGTGCCTATGCAATATTAATAGAATAATTGTATTTATTTTGGGGAATTCTTTTAATCTATTTATAAATTTCTTTTGGCAGACCGTTGTCCTCATCTTACATAGTTGATACAGCGATTAATCACCCGATGAAGGCCAGCAGATAAGTTGGCCAAAATGTAGTGAAAATCAACTATTATGTAAGATGAGTATAACAGTCCACAAAAAGAAATTAATCAATTAAAAGAATAGTTCCACAATTTAATAAGTAGCCAGAAGTATAACAAATGCAAAAGGAGGCAAGATATCCATCTTGATTTAGGTCCAAGGAAAACAGCTTACATGTTCTGGAGCAATGCAACACTATTTGTCATGTTGGTGAAAATAACTAAGAATATTAAAGATAGAATAATACTCTGTTCTAGCTTACAGACGGAAAACAACCTACTCCTATGAATTAAACTAACTACACAAAAACCAGAAAGCTTATCAGCTGAAACTAGTTTTATAATAATGAAAAGAACAAGTTTAAATAATATAGATAATATCAATTACTCAGCCTCATCTGAAAAAAAAATTTAGATGAACAGCTCTATATAACCCTCTCCCTTGAAAATGGAATAATCAACTTCGAAATGGATCAATTAACTTCGAAATGGATCAATTGACTTCAAAATAAGAAATGATCAAGTTGTTTTCCACTTTGAAGTTGATTAATCCATTTCTAAGTTGATTAATTCTTTTACTTGAAAATAAGTCCATTTTGAAGTTGATTAATTCTTTTACTTGAAAATAAGTCCATTTTGAAGTTGATTATTATCATTTTCAAGTTGAAATGGTATAGTAATCTAATAAGATATTGAAAATAACAATTCCACTTGACCCAATGAATAGAGTTTAATAAATAATTTCATTTAGTCAAAAAATTGAAAGTTAATGTAAAAATATAAAATTAAAATTACTTTATTGTTCAATAACAAGTATAGAAATTCCTAGATCCAAATGGAGAAACATTTGATTAATAGGAAAAATATCTAACAGGTGTTAATAAATAACAACTTTGCAGTATTAATATAGATCATCCTTTCATTAACTTTATCATTTATTAATGAATATTTAGCTTCAAGCGCATTTGCCAGATATAATTTGAAAACTTTTTGTCTTAATACATGTCTTGAATATGAATTACAAATTAATGCCATTTAATTTCTTTAAGTGCACTGCAACTTTAGAAATTAAACAAAATAAAAAAAACAAAAAAACGATGATTTAATATTTTGTCATAAAAAAAAAAATTGGCATGTTATTTGCCCCATCCATTGAAGAAAATATAAACAACACATTCTTAGGATACTCTAGAATATAAAAAAATTGGAAATTATAAGCCAATATGTAAATATTGTGTCAGTAAAAAAAATGTTTATGAAGCTCATCATGAGAACACATAGGTTAGGCAAAGAATAGGGACACTCAAGGAAAAACCTTTTTTTTTTTTTTTTTTAAAGTTTCTCAATTCATTATATTTATTTTAGGGGAATTCTTTTAGATGAGGCTTCTTTGTATATTAATTTCTTTTTGCGGACTGTTGTCCTCATCTTACTTATATAATTGTTTTTCACTACATTTCAACCAATTTATCTGACGTCCTTTACAAGACTTAGAGTTCCTATCTGGTGTTGTGGTTAATCACCTGACGAAGGCTGGCGGATAAATTGGCCGAAACTTAGTGAAAAAGAACAACTATGTAAGATGAGGATATCAGTCCGCAAAAAGAAATTACTAAATAGATTTCTCAATTCAATTATCTATATAATATATATTTATAATCATAAAAAATCTCATTAGTATAATTATTAGGTTTATAATGAATGTATTAGGATGTAGTCTTTATTTCATTATAGAAATAATGTTAACAGAAACAGTAACAAATCTATTTTCCATGCTACACTTTTGCATAATAGGAGTTATCTTATAAAGATTTATAAACATGAATTAGAGGCTGTGTGAGTGAATTTCCTTCACACATTTCCATATTTAAATCCCTGGTTTTGATGAAATTCTTTTATTATCTAGATAATCCAATGCAACACTTATAATACCCAAAGATATCTCCAATTTGGGGTGGGGGAATTGATAAAACTGAAAGTACGCTTTACTTTTTTTTTATACTATTTGCAAAAGATTTTGTCCTTAAGTTTTATAATGTGATAAATTTTTTTTCTTTCAATAAAAATAGGCACCTTTTAAAATGTTCTGAAAAAAAGAAAAAAATAGCCTGACAACCCGACATAAACATTAAAAAAAATCTTAAAATGGAACAATCAAAAGCTAATGACAGAAACGCAAAGAGTTAATTATTTTTCCATGCTATTTTTTATAGGATTCATTTTTGGTAGGGGCATTATGGTTTTTGATCATTACTAATGCCTTCTACATTTGATTCAATCATTTATAAATGTTGCACACTAGTGAAAATAACCAGCACTTTGGCAATACTGAGTATATCTTCTAGAATAACAATAAAGTTATGAATAGTAAAAATACAAAATCCTCTATTTTTAGAGCATTTCTATTTACTTATACAAGACATGAAAAGCAGATACACAGAAAACTCTCATATTTCATATATTTATGAAAATCAAAAAAGTTTTTTCAGCCTAAATAGTCAATATTATTCTTTGTTTGCACTCCAACGTTACCAACCATCACCACCAACACTATGGCTACACTTTTTTGGTTTTCTTTATCCTGATAAAACTCTCTTGCCAATTTGATTGTAGCTTGTCTGGCAGTTATTGCACTTGTCAAATATTTGGCTGCCTCTACCTGGGAACAATAGAGCCATGACTCTGGCAATATATAACATTTCTCTTGTTCACAAGTGATGAAAACATGGAATGGGATTAACAAAGCCCAGAACCATTTTGACACATACTTTGTCAACTGTCAGGATTTTTTAATAAGAAAACCTGCTCAATGCTATAATGTTACAAAATGATAGCTAAGTAAAAGAAGACGTCTTTAGATATACACTATTCTATTCCTGACAGAGAACATTGATTAAATATCAAATTACAATTTACAATGAGACAATTAGATTTGTTCAATAGGATCATCCATTGAGAGGAGTCATGCATTCTTAAGATTTAGAAAAATATATCAAAATGTGTTGTATTTCAAAGAAAATCCTAAGATAGCTCATAAAGAATCCTATTAATTGCAAAATTTGAATGATTGGGGTTGGTGATTTAAGACACCCTAAAACTTCTTTCTTTCATATAAATTTATTTCCTTTAAAAATCTTTCATAAATTTTATTTAGCTAGTTTATTTTCATTCAATTCGATAGTCATTGAATGTGTTGTCAGTTCTTTCTAACTACTATTCTAGCATTGTGACTATGCTCAGTGAGGCTTACGAACTGGGAATGGCAGTAGGCATTGGGCTGGTAGACAACAAAGCAGGGTTTCCAGAGACCCTTAGGTTTTCATTCAGCCATTGCCTCAATAATATTGATTGTTTGGTTTAGTGGAATTTTCAACCCTAGTAGCCATATCAACTTTGAAAGACGCTCTTCTCAATTTGAAAGTAAGAATGTGCCAAGACTTTCTACGGAAATAGACTTCTATATAATTGGGCCCTAACTCGGAAAAGTTATAGATCCGTTTAGGAAATAATTATTGTTAGCTTGTACATAGTTTTGGGCAGCTAGAACTAACTCAGGAAAATAACATTTCTAGTGGAAAGATAACACTGATAAGGCTTGAAATTTTATTTCTAGATTCAAAACTATTCTTAAGGCTCTAAATATTCAATGACAATAATATAATGAAATTAATTTCTAATGAGATTTTTACCAGATATTGATTCTTAATCGCGCAAATTAAATATTTCATTCCTCGGTCTACATCCCTTCTTAAGCCCCCAAAAAAGATGTGTTTCAAATGATATTTTGAACAATATTCATCTTATATCAAATCATATTATCATACTTAACTTAACCAAAAAATGTAAGAGAGATAGTTTACTATTTTGGGGAGTGCTGCACAAAGACTGCAGAGCAGCTCCCATACCATTGACAAATTAGTTGGATCAGTCCCTTCATTTGGCTAAATTAAAGCATAGCTTTTATTTGAAGCAAGACTTTAAAAAAAAGATCTAAAGATAAATATTTCTAGAAAAGACTGAGAAGAAATATAATGATTATAATAATTCATTTTCTTAAATAGGTAAAGCATAAGCAAAAAAAGACTTTTGGCAAATAATGGATATTTATTTTTTTTTATGTTGTGGGTGCTTTTCGGAATCATTTAACAAAATATTCACTTAATTTTTTGAAATCTTCCTCACAATTATCTCTAATGGAATTCAATTGCCAAGTATTTTGGAATTTTAACTGTGAATGTTCGAAAATCAACCTTTGTATTCATGAACTTGTTTATTTTCAACAGTTGAGATACTGATTTCTACTTTGTCATAAATTTAAAGGCAGTCACTGCTGTTCACAATTAATTGACAATTCAAAATATTTTGTTAGAATGTTTTAACAAAACATCATATGGTTTTTGTTTTGAAATAATATGTGCACAGCAATCCTTTAAATGCACTGTTTTAGTTGTATAAGATTTTAAAATAAATTCTTGCATTGAAAAAAGAATAGTAATCAAAATTTTAGCACTAGAAAGTTCATTTAAACATAAAAATCGCAAACCATTTTTGGATCATATCATTTTGATTGAAGCTTTTATTGTTTATAGATTTCTCACATCATTTTATAAAATGCCAAAATATACTTTCAGATAAAAATGAAGCTGTTAATGAATTACTATTGGCATGAATATATTTGTCAGAGCTTTTACATGAATATATCTACTTGGTTAAGCACCAACGCAAGTTAGGCACAAGGCCAGTTTCACATGTTCATTATATCCCTGGGCTTTTGTAATCAATGCTGCCCTTCACCTAGATGAGTTACTCTCATTGAGTTGACAGGTCTCATCCACTCAAGTTTTTTAAAATCAGTGTTATCTTTACACCTAGATGAGTTACTCTCCTGAGTTAATGAGCCTTACATGCCAGAGACAGCTCAAAGTGAATATTATGGTTTTTGATTGCTATTTGAACTTGTGTAATATAATTCTAGTGTCCAAGATTTTATCACTGCTACACCCTCCCTGCCCAAGGCTGTTCATGGAATTACTTTGAAGGTCCAAAAAAAAAAAAAAAAAAGTATTAATGGTTTGGTTGAAAGAATTACCAAAACCCAGGATCATAGAATTTAGCAAATTCCACATTTTCCATTGAAAAAAATGTTGCATTATCAAAAATGATATTCAAGTGGATATCAATTTTCATTTTATCAATGTGTATACTAAGAATTTCTACAAAAAATACTGTGATATATAAAAAATTCTTTTCATTGATCTTTTTTCTTAAATATTACCTTGGGCCACTTCAGCATAATGTGAGACACTTTGAAAAATCAAAACTAGCCGAATTTCTTTGAATTAGTTTCTGCTGCGTGATTACAAAAGAAGGGTTATTGTGTGTTAAATTGCTCATTGATTTTTATAAATGCCGAAAAATTATCAATAATAAAATTTGCATCTATGTTTTGAAACAATCAATGCACTTGCCTCTTGTAAAAATGACTAACAATAAAGTATAGATCTGTTAGTTTTAGAAGCTTATTTCTTATTTTAATAGGTTATAAAGCTGATAATAAAAATGATTTGATTTCATTGCATTTTTGCTTCAATATACAAACTATCTTTAAAACTTGCCAGGATTCATAAGTACAATAAAATAACAGAAAATGGTTGGTTTAAAATTTCAAGGATAGAATCTAATATTTAGATATATATTTATAATTAAAATGATGGCAACTATCAAAAAGAAAAAAAAAGTTCTGGATCCTGCATACTGGCAATATTCTAAATATGATTAAAAAAAAAAGACTTGATGAATTAAAAAAAGATGTAAGTAAAGAAAACAGCAAAAGTCAAACAAATATAATGAAATAAAAGAAACCACAATTATAGGATTCTTTTTTTTTTGTGCGTGTATGTGTAGTGGGG
The DNA here is from genome assembly GCA_036873565.1 of Xipholeptos notoides. Classification (NCBI taxonomy): domain Eukaryota; kingdom Metazoa; phylum Mollusca; class Cephalopoda; family Idiosepiidae; genus Xipholeptos; species Xipholeptos notoides. Next base: position 10,500 of record JAYKTE010917100.1, read on the forward strand.
GAACAATTCAAAACCTTCACACCAATACTGACAACTACTGAGATGAACAAGAATTTTTTTTTAAACCAATTTTCTATGGTGTCTAGACTATGTAATTATCCAGTTACTTCAGTCTAAATTGATCAGTCCTTTTATAGACACTGTAGAATTTAGAATACGGCATATGTTTGATTATTGTAAAATCAATTATGAGCAAAAAGTGAGTGACAGTATGAAACAAATAATTAAAACATATATACATAGCCAAATACTCAACTAAGGTATAACTGGAGATGACGGAATGACATGGTATATAAATAAGCAATATTTTTAAAGAAAAACAAAAAAATCTGTTGAATAGATCATAATGGCAACAGGAAAAGAAAATTATTGTTTGTGGTTATGTAGACTGTCCCTATAAAAAAGATGTAGATATTTTTTTTTAATTAGAGTTTTCTTGATTTATAGATGGACATTAGGCTTAAAGCTATCTATATCTAAGAGAGATTATTGAAGATCTTATTTAATCTGAATAGGTGATAATTTAAGCTTTTAATTGCATCAAAACTATTAAGGATCTTTAGCATTTAAAACAAAAACAGTCAGATTCCTATTGCACGAGTTCAAATCCCAGTCGAAACCATTGCATTAACTTCCAGCTGTCTTGGGTAGATGAGGCTCGTTAACTTGGGAGAGTAACTCATCTAGGTGTAAGGAAATACACTGATTCCAAAAACTTGGGTGGATGAGAATCATCAACTTAGTAACTCATCTAGATGAAGGGTAACACTGATTATAAAATCCCAGGGATATAATGGGCACGTAAAACTGGCCTTGTGCTGAACTTGGGTTGGTGCTAAACCAAGTAGATATCTCCTAGTTTTCTTGTTGGCATATATTTTTGGACTAGTTTATAGCTCCCTTCTTATTCTTCTTCATCCATAAGTTTTATTATAAGCGTTCAGATAATGGTCATCCAATTAATTCATTTGTATTATTTATAAACAACTTTTTTGATGTGTGTGCTTTATAGCCTTCTTTTTCAGTGTTGATAGTTGAACTCACAAACCAACTTTATGAACTTGAACTTCCTTATAAAAACTAGGTTACCTTCATAGATAATCCCATTCTATCAATTAACTATGACAATAACTGTTTATGTGTTAAGTATTTGTGGATACAAAAATGAGAAAACTAGTGAGAGGATAGTAAGTGGCATAAATCATTTTGCTTCGAGGAAGTCACAAAATATATTTAAAATAAAAGTCGTTTTAGACTAGTTATAATTTATCTATGAGAAATAGAAATGTGATAATTTATTACATGTTTTACTGAAGGTTTCCTATTTTGTTGAAATGAAAATGTTGGTATCAATAACCTATGAATTGTAGTTTCTCAATAATGTTACAAGATTTTTATCCACATTCACTCAACAACTATTTATTCTATGATTCTATCTTCAATGCTGCTGTTGATTTTGGTGACAGAGACAAAGGATATAGAATATATATTATACCTTCAAAACTTTTCCATATTCTGACAGTAATTTTTTGTTGAAATTTGGATTCCTAAATTTTTCTATCAAAAAAGTATACACTTCACTTTTGAAAAATAAAACATGTTTTAAATTGAAAAATGAACACTTTAGAAATTACATATTTTGATATAACATTTTTTTTCTAAGTAGTCAAATTTCAATCATTTATGTTAAAATATAGCTTTGTGGGTGTTCCTTTTAACCCTGTAATCAGATTATGATTTGGTTCAGAACTGTAGTAACAATTGAATATAGAAAATGCTGCAGGTGACAAAATAGTGGACTTAATATTTAACCAATGTCATTGTTGACTGATAAAACAAGAAATGTTAATTCAAGGTATTGTGTTTTTCCTACAAAGACAATACATTAGATACTTATATTTTAGTAAAAAGAGAAATTTTTAATATGTAGATTTATGTGATGGAATAAACAAACACGCAAAAAATATATTAGTAGAATGAGATGTGTATTTCACAAAATCATTATTCTTTTTCACTTCAATGATAATTACACATGGAGATTTAGTTTCTACGTTTCGGGGTTTTGGTTACCTTTTTTCTTTTTTAATATTTTTTTCTTTATTCAACAAGTGGGTTTCTTTCTTTTCAAATATTCTAGAAAATCAAGTAAGTACACCATAAAAATGTTTAGAGAAAATGAAAATCTTGTGCCAAGGAGAATTTCATTGCTTCCATTTGGGGAAAGAAAATGAGAAGTACGAATTAATAATTTTTTAGTCATGACAAGAGGTTTCTAAAAAGTGATCATCCATTTGACTAAGAAAAGAAATATGGAAATAAAAAATACAAAAATCCCTATAAACAAACAAACAAAAAGTAAAACAATAAATGCCTCATAATTTTTTTCCCTTCCATTTTCATAGTTCATACAATAAACTCCTGCTGTCAGGAAGTGGTTAGTTTTCTTCTGAAATACTCAGGGAAATTCTTTGAAATATTTAGTTTCTTTTACTTTTGACCTTTTTCAAATACATTTATAAAAAAAGAAAGTTTCTAGACAAAATGAATGTAAAAAAAGATATTAGATTAAGAATCAGATCTGAAGACAGATAAGTTTGGAAATAAAAGACCATAGAAAATATGGATAATTTATAAGTTTCAAACATTGATCTATACATAGATTATTATGTTTCAAATACTTTAGCCTCAAACCTACATGTACCTTTTTTCCTATCTAAATTATTAACAGTTTTTTTTCAACTGCCTTTTTCTTTTTTTTTGTAGAGTTTAGTGACCTCATCTACTAACTTTTCAAGTTTCTTTCGCTATAAAATCAGAAACATCAATTAAGAACTCAAAGACTCAACTCATAATAATAGTAGTAATAATGCTAAATTAATTTTACCAAAAGCTATGCAAAGTTATAAATAATCTACTTGAAAATATAAATTAGGTTTTTAAAAATGGTTATTTAGTAACTAAAGACTTGATTTAATGCATTTAGTAAATTATCAACAATCAGATGTTTTCATGATATTTATTTTTGAAAAGCATCTATGGACATAAAATTAATTCCACCTGCAAGTTGAAAATATATTCACTGAGACTGACTTCCATGTAAAACAACTAAAAGATGATATTATAAGAAGAAAACCAAGAAGTAAAAAAACAAAAAAAAAATACAAAATATGAAAACATAAAATAACAATACAAAATATCAAGTTAACAAGAGAATTGAATAAATATTCTAATGGCTGAATATTCTCAAGATACTTAAGAAGCCAACAATGAATAAATGTCTGAAATATTTTGAGTAAATGAACCAGTACATAAATCTTCAAAATGTACATAAATCTTCAAGATATACATCTTTACACAAATAAGTTACTTGAAAATAAACAAAAGTTTACATGGTGTAATTAGATTTGTGGGAATAAAAATCGAAATCAGAAAAACATAAGTGTACTATGTAAATAAGAATACTAGGTCAGAAATTGACACAGGAAGAAATCCTTTGACAGCAATAAAACAATACAATTTAACAGGTTATGAGAGTATGGTTATTTCTGTCAACACGTACTACTTTTAAAGAAAATCACCCCAGCTGTTTCAGCCTTCCCTTTTACTTAAAAATTAACAGTGCTGCAGCAGTCTTTTGTAATACAAATATAAAATTGAACATAAAAATTGATTTCATAAATAAAAAGGCAGTCATCATTCCTCAGAATAAAATCAAATTATTTTTATAACATACCTTCAAAATGTATAAAAATGATAAAGATCTTTGTTTTTAAACAACTGTAAAATACAAGGGCTGTTCCAAAAGTGGTGCTTCCCATTTAACTTTTAATTTAAAAAATTGAAGAGCTATGGAGACAGGAGTTGTACCATTAAAACCAGTGACTTTTTGTGCTAACAAATTTATTTTCTACATAGTTACTACCATTCTGAATGCACTTTTGCTGGCAATGAATGAGAGCCTGGATATAGGTGTCCAGAGTTCACTTGTCACTCTCATCTCTGTTGCCACTCTGAAATCAATGAACCCATAACTGCTGACATCAACTGCATCAACTTTGTAAATGTACGACAGACATCAGTGAATGTTGATCAGTTAACTTTTTTCTGCAGGGACAAATTCAATGACACTTCTCTGCTACAGATGCACACCCATGACAATGATTGCTTTCTTGGTTTCACATCATCAATATGTGCCACTGAGAGATGAAACTTTCAGGTCATGAATGCATTAGTTGAGTCATCATAATACAATTTGCAATCCCCTCTGTTCTATTCAGACGGAATAAAATATACATGGGTAAATCAATTCCTTCTTGATGAAATGCTATGCTCTATTTTCACTCAAATTGAGTTTATGTCATTTGTCTTAGAACTTTTTGATTTACCCTTGTAAGCATATTAATGGAAATAAAAAACTGAATTAAAATATAGTAGATAAGAAAAACTTGGTTCTGACTTATGAAGTGAGTACTCTTTATATTAGACAATACCATGTAATCTTTACATTGTAATTAAGATGAATCACATAGTTTATGGCATTCACTGTTTATCTTATTATGATCAAGGATGTGGTGGTTAGACATCTTTTTTTTATTTTTCTTCTCTAAATGCTTGCTTTATATATGATACATTTCCATTCTATTTTTGTTTCTGCATTGTTTCCTTTTGCTATAACTCTTAAAATCTCTGTCAGGAGAGATAAAATCAATAAGCAATTCCATTATTTTTACTAGTCTATCATCAGTGACATTGTACAGATTCCTTTAAAGATACTGGTCAATGTGTGACATGTCTGATACTCTGTCAGAATACTGCCTGAGAAGCATGTATGCTTTACATAAGCTGCTGATGACATATGATCACAGAGAAGTCATAATACTTATTGTGTATTTGTCAAAATACAGCCGATTGCTTCCATATTGATACTCCATTTCCTATATTCTTTACCTTTTTCCTATTTTTTTTTCTTTGTAATTTTTTCTATCATTTAACCAGTGTCCGTTTTATTTATGGAGTAAAACCAAACCTATCGCCAGTTGAGGTCTTCAGGGTCTTCTAAGTTACCTGGCTTTCAATAGCTTATTTTTGATTTTGGTGATATTAATTTACACCTCTGTCAACTGAGGAAATATAAGAGTTTATGCCTATTTTTAAAGCTATCAGTTACTTAGGAATTCTTTTCAAGATCATGTTACAAGCAAATAATCAAACAAGTTAGTCTTAAGTTAAAAAGCTTCTATTCACATTTCATAGAATTTTTATTATTATTATTATTAATTTATCAAAACAGTTACTCTAAATAGAATTTTTGATAGAACATGAAATTACTTTAATTCTTGGGAGGATGCTTGAAAATGTGGTATTTAGAGTTTTCAGAACAGTCTTCATTCTTTTAGTTATATATCTATATCTAGTCAATGCTTCAATATTTTTTAGTATTTCTAGCTATTCGTTCAGGGATTTTGAACCATTTTCCTCGTCCATATTTGATACATCTAGTTTCCACCAGTGTACTTATTGGATTTCCTCGGGTGTTTTAGTTGAGTATAGGAATGTTATAACACTTCGTATAACCTTCAAATTAAAATTAAGAACCCTAGAACTTACAACCAAACCTTTCATTTTATTCAGTGCCTTCAAATTTTTTTATTGACTTGGATATAAGAGTTATGTTCAGTATTTCTAGTTATTTCACTATAATGTGTAAAACTATTTCATCAATCATTTTAGAAAGGATAACTTTCATAATATTCTTAAGAAATAGATAAGTTTTTATCAAGTATATTTCATTTCTGTAAAAAGAAAAGAAAATGAAAACTGGATTTTGGAAATGGAGAAAAACCAAGCCATTAAAAAATAAGATTAAACTTAAGTTTAACCTACAAGTTTATAGACATGTTCAAGAAAATTGTATCTAATATATAAAGATTTAGGTTCAAGATTCGTGCTCTCTC
>JAYKTE010917210.1:0-16443 GCA_036873565.1 Xipholeptos notoides
AAATTCTTTGCATCATCTCTAAGTGGGGAACCATCATAATACCGGATTTGGTCATGATCAGTCAAGTGGTTTGGGCTGTAGGAGAGTATACATAAATAGGATTGACCTTTAATCTTTGATCTTGACCTTGAAAAATGGTGTGCACAATCCATAAATGGGGGACTATAATCATGCAAGGTTTGGTTATGATCGGTGGTTTGGGCTGTAGAAGAGTATATATACATAGACTTGACCTCTGACTTTTGACATTGAAAAATTCTGTACATCATCCCTCAGTGAGGTAACATTATAATGCCAGATTTGGTCATGATTGGTCCAGTGGTTTGGGATTTAGAAAAATATACCTTGATAGGCTATGACCTTGGGGATTTTTTACCTTGACCCTGAAAATTGGTGTGCACCATTCCTTGGCTAGAGACCATCTTTATGCCATGTTTTGTCATGATCAGTCCACTGGTTTGGGCTGTACCATAGAGTATACATCAATATACTTTGACCTTGATGACCTATAACCTTGAAAAATAGTGTGCACCATCCGTCAGTTATAGACAATTATCATGCCAAGTTTGGTCATAATCGGTCCAGTGGTTTGGGCTGTAGGAGAGGTGTACACTCATACATACACACACACACACAAACACTAATACTTTATATATATATGTATAGATATATAAAATTTTAAAAAGTGCCACTAAATATACATGTATATAATCTATAAAAACTGTTGACAATATTTAAAGTGCTCAACATTAATGATAGAGTGTATATATTTCTATATTACTTATTTCTTGATGAATATATGAAGAAATAAACAAATAATAATAAACTAACAAATAGAAATTAAATCACCTTAATACTTTCTACTTTAGAGTCAGACACTCAGCATTCAGACTTTCTTAATTGTTTCTATTTGATTCACTTTGGTAGTGGGCTATCATGAATAGAGTAGAAAGAGAGTGAGAGCAGCAGCAGGGGTTTTCATTATAACATGTGGAACAACTAGGTGATTGGTTCCCAATGTCACCTTCTGTCCCTAACCCTAACTCCAATGTGCATCATGTCAGGTGCTTGCTCTATTCATTGGACTTATTAAATTACCACATTTTTCAAGGAGAAGCACAAACAAGATTAGTACAGCTAACAGACTGACTTCAAGTCTATATCGTCATTTATTCAATTTGTTAAAAGTAATCAGCACTGGTGAGGTCGAGCGGCAAGTCAACGTCACTGTGTGCACAGTGTGGGTGCTGTCTGTTTTTATGGCTATTGCACAAATGATCTGTCTTGATACAAACAAAAAAGAAAAAATTAAAATGAAGAGGGAAAGCAAAAAGTATAATAAAAGAAACATATGGTAAAGAATCACCCTTGACCCCACAACCCTCCAGAGCTTCAATCCTCATGAGAATTTATGAGAAAACTACCTAAATGTTTTAGCTGACCAACCATTTACAGACCTTATCACACAGATACATAAAATATATGATATATACATCCAGTTAAGCACCTAACCAAGTTACGCACTAGGCCAGTTTTACGTGCTCATCATATTCCCAGGCCTTTTTGTAATCAGTGTTACCGTTCACATAGATGAGTTACTCTCACTGAGTTGACTACAATCATGCATTTGGATTTTTGAAATTCATGATTTCCATACACCAAGATAAGTTATTCTTTCGAGTTAATGAGCCTCATCTGCTTGAGGAAGCGAAAAATGAATGTAAGCTTTTACTACTGCTCCACCTTTGCTGCCTAGGATACATAAAATATATATACATAGGCAATGAACATGTTAGAGTGGTAACAGCTTGGACTCTGGTATGTTTTATATGAGTTCAAATCCAAGTCAAAACCATTCCATTCATTTTCAGCTGTTTCAGGCAGATGAGGCTTGTTAACTCGGAGGAGTAACTCATCCAGGTGTAAGGATAATGCTTATTACAAAAATGCAGGTAGATGTGGCCTGTCAACCCAATGAGTGTAACTCATCTAGGTGAAGGGCAACACTGATTACAAAAATGTAATGAGCATTTAAAACTGACCTTGAGCCTAACTTAAATTTCTGCTCGATCAATTATATGTACACACATATATACATCATGGGTGTAAATACTGGGGATTCAATTTCATGTTGTGGATAATTCCTCATACTCTTTGGAACTTTAACAGACAGGATCAAATACCAGTCTATTCCTAAGATGCACATCAAAGTTAATACCCTTGAGAAAGATATGGATTTCTTTCTCCCCACCTTCCACGCTGTGGGTTATATAGTGCTATTTGAATTATTCCAAGAATGTGTTGATATAACAGAGGTTTACAAAAAATTGCTATTCTCAGCATTGAATGATCAAAAACGTTAAATCTTATTAAAAACAAATATAAACCAATTCTAAATGATTTTATTCACAAATCATGCTTTCTATTCAGATAAAATTTTGCAGTCAAGTTTTTAAAAAAAGAAATTTAAAAGAATTTATATTAAATTTGGTGTATATAAGTAGAATTTTATTAGCTATACAGGTTTTGTTAAAGAGAACTTTAATCCCCTTTTAACAGTTATACATCAAAATAAAATAAAGAATACTTGCTAGAATATCATATAAATTGGTGGTTTAACAAAACATTTACTAATAGTAAAAAAAGAGTAGTAATAGTAAAAAAAGAGTAGTAATGGTAAAAAAAAAGAGTAGTAATAGTAAAAAAGAAAAAAAAAGACTAGTAATAATTAAAAATGAAGTAAAAAATTTTAAAAACAGTAGTAATTGTAAAAAAATATTTTATAAAATAGTGTAGTTGTCAATGGAATAAATGAGGACGTTATTATTTAAAAATTCCTCTAAGTACTGCTAGAAATTGACTCTTGTTAGGACAGAACTGCTAGAACATTTATTTTGACATAATTTTCCATCATTCTTGTCACAATTTTGATTTCCATCCCATTTACCAAAACAGCCAAAGAAAGGAAACAGTGGAAATTAGTAAAGTTTTGCTAATAGCAAACACGGCAGGATTTCAATTACATCTTCCAAGTTGTATTTTATCATTTTTGGCAGTTTTTTTTTTTCATAGAATAAAATATTATAAAATAAGCCGCCCCATGAATAAAACAAACATTCATTTCTTTTAACAATGTCATATTGAACATTAGAACCTTCCTGCTATTAACAAGTTCCTGCCTAAACAAGGACCCAGCATTTTGTAAAACTATTCTTTTTAGGATGCCTTTCTTAACTGTGACTCCGATTTTTCCTAACAGACTTCTCAAGTTTTACAATCCTTTTCAAGACACCGTTCTCTGCAGTTACTGTTGCATTCAAGGCAACCAGACACACAAAAGAGGTGCTTATCATAAAACAGAGTTCCTCCAGAGTAGCTGTACCTATGAATCCTTCTGTTCTCCTAACTATTAGGTTTCATTGCAACAGGTCTACCATTTTGCCTAGCATACATTAATAATTTCCAAGATTGCTATTTAATGATTGACTGATAATAACTAAACAAATTTTCCAAATGAGTTTCACACTTACCCACATGATAAACAATGAAGAAACTGTAGTGGGTACCACAGAAAGGGGAAGGCTAAAATATGGGTCAGGTTTAATACCACCTATCTCTGCACCTTAATATATTGTCTTTCCTTTTCTCTTCACAACTCTATCTTAAACCCAGATGACACAAACAGGCCATAAACTGGACTATCCAAGAATTCCTCATTCTTTCTCCCTTTCTCTCACTTTCTCTACAATCTCCGAGCTAGCAGCAGGACAAAAGGGATAGTGACAGCAGCAGAACAGAAAGGTTATGACAGCAAAGAGAACAGAAGGGCTACCAACAGCAGGAGGAGAATACAAGAGCTGATCTGACTAACCAGACAACAAGAAACTGTCATGGACTCTTTCCATCATTATCTAAGGTTGTCAACAAATTTCTTGTGGAAAATAAAAGTTTTATAAAAAGTCATTTTTTGTCTCCCTTCTTTCATTCCACAAGCATCACAATCATATCAATCCTCAAATGTAACAATAGTATCCCAATTATTGACCCGGTATAAAAAACCCTTATTCATTTTGTTTATATAATATCAAGGCAGCAATGGTAGAGGGGTGGTAGAAGCTTGGACTCTTAAACCATATTATACATATTATCACTTTTCTCCCTCTCTCCACATCAACAAAAATAGATTACATGTACCCAATACTCAGACACAAGTGGGAGCCTATGATATAATATAATAATCATCATTTCAATTTCATTGTTCAATTTCTTCCTTTATTGGGCAGAAAGCATGGAGGAGTGGTAAAAAGCTTGGACTATGGAATTGTATTACATGATTTCAAATCCCAGTCAAATCCATTATATTCATTTTCAGCTATCTCAGGCAGATGAGACTTGATAACTCAGGAGAGTAACTCATCTGGGTGAAGGGTAACACTGATCACATAAAGCTCAGGGATATAATGAGCATGTAAAATTGAGCTTGTGCCAAACCTGGGTTGGTACTTAACCAAGTAGATATACCCTTCTTTTATTGCCATGTGCCTAACACAAAAGCTTTGATAAAACAAAGCTGTCCAAATTTATTCACACTTGTCTATCATTTTTAATCATTTTTGCCATTCATCTTAGAATCAATTTTTCAAGGTTTAGAAAATTTTTTTAGTGTATTTCATTTAATAAATCAGTTTATTTCCAGGAATGAAGTATCATAGAAATTGTTGGTTGATTTTGTTTGTTTTTATGGCATGTCAACCTGTTTTAATCCTTTAATGCCAAGGACAATCACTTTTGGTCAAGTTTCTTTCTTTCATCAACACATTGTTCAAATAGTACTAGGTGCATTATTTTGTCCATAGCTGAAAGTATTGTGGAGATTCATGTCTTTCTCAAGAGTATTATCCCGAATTTCAATGTTATGGAACAACTGGGAATTGAACTCGTGTATTACAATTCAAAATTCAAGTGCATATGTATCTACCTTCTCAAGTAGACTTACCTTACAGAAATTCTAGAGATTAATTTGTTTACTTCAATTCAAATAAACACTTTCATTTCAAAAGCGTTATTAACTTTAGGGCAATTAATAAATTCTATTAAATACTTAATAGAATGAATATCTTTAATTATCCAAAATAATTCATTTGAGAGAATTAGTTTTTATATATATATTTTTTAAGATGAACATTTTAAACAGAATTCTGCCTAAAATAATCTATATTGTGTCTGCTTGTTTATAATTCAAAACATTATAAAGTAAACATTATTTGTTGAAGTTATTTTGCATTAGCAAATATTGATGGAAAATTGTTTATATGATATTTCAATAAGAATCTCTTAAAAAATGATATCTAGTATTAGAAGAATCATGAATACAATATTCCTATAATGATGATATTTATTTTAGTCGCCACCATCCCAATGCACTTTTGCCAGTGATGAACGAGGCAGTTCATTTTCACATCAGGGGCATGCTTGTCACTTACATCTCTATCACTACTCTGAAATCAATGAACTCATCTAACTGTGATCTTATCAACTGCATTGGCTCCATAAACATTCAACAGGCACTGGTGAATGTTGATCAGTTCGATTTTTCTGCATGGAATTCAATGATGCATTTCTGCTTCTAATGCATGTCCATGACAGAGGTTTCTTTCTTGTAGTCTCACACCGCCAATATCTGCAACAGAGAGATGAAATTTTTGCATCATGAATGCATAATTTCAGTTATCATAATAATTTTCAATCACCTCTGATCCATTTGTGTAGAATATTAAAGTAGGTGGCATTACTTTTTTAACAACCTTCATACAAGAGAAAATTGTGTCATAATCTAAGAAATAAAATTATTGAATACGAAATTCATGAGTAAACAAGCTTGGAATTTTTTCATAATAATGACCAATGTTATTTTTATTTTTTTCGGATGTTTAAATGGCACCTATTTTGTATCTATTTTCCTTGTTCATTCTTTAATACTAATTGACTATGTTTTTTATTATCTTTCTAATATTTTTATGCTGTCATTTTTTACAGCATGGGCCTGCTAGTACCTAATAAATACTCTTTGGTGCCTGGAAATTAGGCAAGATTATGTTGAAATTTTCCAATGTGAAATATGCAGTTGTAACTACATTGTGTATAAGATTTAGCTTTCAAACAAAATAACACAAATAATAACTATCAACAGAATATAAATATGGCTTTTATATGAATATAAATTTTGCAAATCCAGTTAAATTCTTAGGAAAACAAGGAAGCTTATTAAAACTGTTAATTGTATTCAAGATTTTTGCTTTAACCAGAAATAAGTTTGCATGAGTGATTTCTTGGCTAACTTATTACTAACATTCCTTAAACCTTCTGGATGTTCCCTCGAAATTAATAATTCTACATATGCACAATGATTGAGGCAAGAGAAGCACAATTAGAATTGTGTTTGGCATTTTTGTTTAAGAGTTTCTTTACTTATCAACAATGGCAGAAATCACTAAGTTGTTTCACTTCAGGCATTATTTTTAAACTGTGTCTTGAAAACAAAAAATTAAAATTTATCAGACATTTGTTTCCTTCAAAAATACCTTTTCTTTAAAGTCCTATCTTAGCTATTCTTCGATCATTATTGTACATTGTAGCAGAAGATTACAAAGTTTCATTTTTTAAAAACTTATTTTGCATTCATCGATGCTAATTTTCACATCTTTTTTGTTAAATGGCATTTTATCCTGCACTGAAATATACAAACATTGCAAGAATGTTTCATCTGTGACTAAATTTTTCAAAGGAAAAAAAGTATCTGAATGAATCATATCTATTTTTTATTGACTCCCAAACTAATATTTCAGTCTTATAAAAAAAAAGATTTTTTTGTCATTTAAATATTCTTTGAATTAATCTTTTTTTTTTAGAAATTGTTGTCCATATAACTCTATTTACATATATATTTATTTATACATTTATGAAATAGCTTTAAAACATCTTTTTGTCAAGTTAATGGTTAACAAAAAATACATAATAAAATGAAAACAAAAATCATCTCCAATAAAAGAAAATAGCTTGAAAACAAAAAAAAGTATATCATGAAAGAATAAATGAACATTTTATAACAATACTTATTCAATAAATTCAAATATACAATGCACAATAATGATGCAATATTAATTCCAATACAATTTATGAAGTACCCAGTGGTAGGAGTATCACCCTGCTGATAGTTTCAAATAGATTCACCATGGAAAATATTTGCTGTTAAAGGATTTAATTTTTGGTATTATGGATGCCCAAAATTTCTATGAAAAGGACAAAATCCAGAATTTATCTCTAATGATTCATCCATAGATAGATACATATATAATGATTGTAAAAATATATTTAATATATATAAATAAAAAACATAAAAACACTCTGATCTTATAAGCATGCAAATAATATTTTCCTAACAACACATGAAAACCTTCAAACAGGCTCATAAACAAGGAACGCTTATCTTTGACAATATAGAATTACTTAGAGAAAAGAAAAAAGTGAAGGTACTCCGAAAGTGTTATGGTAGTTATAACAGATTTGGATATCATTTATATATTTTAGATCCCAATATCAAATGTTAAACAGCTAGAAAAATAATCAAAAAGAAAATTACCAAAAAGGAAAACTGCATCTATTTTAATCAAGTATGCTTAAATAATCAACTACTGCCTTAATAAATTGAAAATATACAGTGTATCACAAAAGTGTGTCAACATTGCGTCAAAGTGTCATTTTATCAGTGTTGTTCCAGATATACTTAAATATTTGCAGAAATGTGAAAAGTGTACTCACTTTTATGATACACTGTATATACAGCAATTTCTTTTAATTATAGTATCTTTCAAATCAAATCTAAGATTATCAAATTGGATTAAAATAAACAGTGGAAGTTAGTATTTATTAAGTCAGCTATGATGTAGATGGCAGGCATGTTTAGTAGTATATATACTAAGTCGAGCACCAAACCAAGTCAAGCACAAAACCAGTTTTACGTACTCATCATATACCTAGGATTTTTGTAATTAGTGCGGCCCTTTACCTAGAAGAGCTACTCTCATCTACCCAGGTTTTTGGAATCCATGTTATCCTTAAACAAAGATGAGTCACTGTCGGGAGTTAATGAGCCTAATCTGTCCAAGGCAGCTGAAATGTAATGAAATGGTTTTTGATTGGGATAATGTGATACCAGAGTTTCCAAGTTTTTACCACTGATCCACCTTCACGGCCTTAATATTGAATAGGTATGTTTAGTATGATTGTTAACAAATTTGATTGGAGATGAACTACAAAAGCAATATTGGATTGTTAACACCATACTAGTACTCAATTCTTTTGAAATACCTTACCCAACTATACATGTATATTTAGTATTTAACAAGTCAAGCATAAAACTGATATGCAACATGAAGACAAGATCATTGATTGACATGAACTAACAGAAACCAGTTTTAAGAAATATATATACTTAAGAGTTCTACTGCCAGAAATGCCAATTTACCAATCCTTTAAACATTAAATCTGTCTTATGACCATTCAAAGACTGTTGTCAACAGCATAACTTTTCAGATAGCCCTATAGAATTTGAACTTGAATAGACCTTCCCTACATTTGTATTATTTGGTTTGAAATCTATAAAATCTACAAATTGTTTGCTTGGCCACCTGAAGCTCTATCAACAGCCACAGATTCTTTTTTTGTTTTTCTGCCCTCTCTTAGAAACAAATTTCATTACATATTCACTGAAAAACTAAATGTGAGCCTCCTAGAATCTCTGCTGTTTCGGAAATGCTTTAACCTTGTCTTTCTGCTGAAAACCATTTGACCTTTATCAAAGTCATTCAAATCTAATCTTCCAGCCGTTAACCACAATATTCAATACATCAAAATGAGGCAGACCAAAGGTTGCTTCCATGGTTATATAAATCTGACCCCAACATTCAGAGTTGCTGTGACAAAGATTAGATGCCCCTTGCCATTAGCTTTTGACTCGTTGGAGTAAGTATTTAAGTAGTCAAGTACAAATAAAACATTATAAAATTGAACAGCACAAGGTTAGGTTTAGTGTGCTTAGCGGAAAACTTTAACTAAAACTATATCTAAATATAAGACTTATTGTTTTAATAGTATATCAATCTTTTATAGGTTGGTTTATTTTGGAATAGATACATCATTGAAAGTTTTAAAGTTTGCATTGCCTAGAGTAATTGAACTGAAAATTTCTGAATTATTATATCAGAGCTTAGTCAATACTTGAGAACTGATTCAAAATGATACAATATCATGTCATCTGTTATTAACCATAGAAATAGATGGATGGCCTGTCTAATGATAAAGAGCTCCCTCTAGAAGTACCAGGGAATTCATATTTTTCCATATGGTAGGAGTCCAAAAGTGAATATGAAAAGAAAAAACAAAAAGAAAAACTGTAGGCAGGAGTACAAATTCATTATGTAATCATCAGTGTATAAAGAATTCCCTGGGGAAACCCTTAGCTTCATTTTTTATGCAATCAATATAGATCAGCATCTGATTACCAAAAATATAAAAGATCATTACATTAATGAAATCCTTGACCAGTTAAATGATGCAGTCAAAAACTGATAGCACAGGGCTCTTTATTTAAGCGATACAAGGCCAAGAAGGAATGGGTTAGGGTTAGATTAATTGATTAATTTTATGGCACGTCAATCCTTTCTTAGTTGTATTATGCTGAAGAAGTATTCAAGTTTGAAATGTTTTCTTTTAATCAAATCTCTTAATATTTTGCTAGTGGAGAATAAAATGATTTATACATTTCTTATATATTAAGAGTAAGTCCAAAAAAATAAAAGGGAAGTAAATTGTGATTATACTTGACATTGGTAAATAAAAGGCAGGTTAAATGCCAACTAGAGGTATATCTCTTTTTGGTTATGTGAAGAACATAAGTGGTTTTATTTTTCATTAATCAGATTTAGAATATCCAAGGGATTAGGATTCCCATCTGGTATACATACAAAGTAAATATACTTGAATACTATATATATATATATATATATATTATACACATAAATGCAGACAGATGGTAGCAAATCTAACAGGTTTTATTGGATATAAACTGTAATAATTTTTTTTCTTAAAAACTTGAATTGAAACTTTATCCCAGAGTGTGGAGAACTTTAGGATTATATATAGCTTAGTTATACTCTCTGATATATAAAAAATCATTCTTGATCAATCTCTGAATGAACTTGTGGTATGCCAGAATAGTCTTCTGATATTATCTCTGTAAAGCCACCCCTGGTCCACTCAAAATGATTGTTGATCAAATTGAGTATGAATTCCCCACAGAAAGTGAATGAATTTAATCCTATGATCAATGTTTGCCAAAGTGGTAGGTACCACCCACCCTGGGGGCGCTACTTTGATATCAAGGGGCAGCAACACAAAAAGGTGTGGTTGGGGGGTGGTAACGCTAAATTAAGCACTTCAGGGCGGTAACTAAAAAAATAATCAATTAAGGATAATAGTGAAGACAAAAAGAATGTTTAATTAATTATAATTTTTGAAAAGCAAATTTTGTTTTTAATATTATTTTCAATTTGAAAAAAATGTTTGATGTAATTATTAAGGGTTATTGTCAAGATCAAATAAAATGTTTACAAGCTAACAAAATCAAGCTTGTGTGCTATATCGTTGTTTCTAAATATATGTTTTGCTTATAATATTATTGTTTTCACTTTAAAAAAAAAGCTTGCATGTGTTTATGGGATGGGGCCACTAGAAGTCTATTTTAGAAGCCTAGGGGTGCCATCCTGAAAAAGTTTGTAAGAAACCCTGATATAGGTGAACCTAATCAGTGGGAAAGTTTCAATGAAATCAATTGAAAAGGAAGAAAATTCGTTAATTTTTAAATCTGGCACAATGAAATTATCAACATGCCATAATCCAAAATTATTTATGCTAATGATGGCAGGGAATCAGATGCCCCACTCCCGTCCAACTAATGTCAATTCTCAATAAGCCAGAAAAAAAACTCTCTATCTATATCTCTCTCAACAGCAGTTATTGCACCGAGTTGAAAAAACAGTCAACAAATGATGTTTTGTATATTTATTATGCAGATTATTGTCCTCACCCATATTTTTGTTCAGTCTATAATATTTCAGTTAGTTAATCCTTTGGTTTTCTTTAGGTGATATAGATGTTTTTGTCTATAGTCAGGACCAAATCTGCAAACTGATGTTCTTTTTGATGTAAAACATAAATATATAAATAATAAATATACAAATTATCAAGCCTCTTCTCAAAGATTTTAAAAAAATTATAGATGTGTCTATATCATTGACATTTTAAGCTGTAATATCAGGCTTAGGGCAGCGATGTTGTACTGTTAGTAAAAAGTGAAAACCATAAATGGGATTTCTATTTGAGTCTTTCATGTGAAGCCCTCAGCAGATACAGATGTAGATGTTGTGTTTGGGGAAAAGATTTTGTGAACCAAAAGCTTCTGGAATGATATCAAGTATTTGATGAACCATAACTGTAAATCTCGTCAATAAAAGTGTGATGACATTGAGTGGATAATTTGTCAAAAATACCAGTGTGAAAAATTACTTTGGTTTACTTCTACGAGAGAAGAACAACAATAGATATGAAGAATAGTCGGCAAGGTTCGAAAGAAAGGAACTAACCTTTGACCAATCACCAACCAAGACCAACTGAACCATTAAAACAAGAGCAAGAAAAATAAGAAAGAAGAAAATCTAAATAATGTATAAAACAGAAGAGTGTGATTGAAATGAGATTCAGAGAGATACATAAAGCTAAATGAATTGTCTTAAATTTCCTAAGAAATATTAACTTATCTGCAATGACATCTAAGCACCCAAACACAAAATAAATTATTCCTTACATATATCATTCCACTGAACAATCTGAAATGGTCCTAAACTAAACTCCTTCAAGATTATAATGTACTTACACTCTTCCTTTTGTTTAATTTTATTATTAATTAGATGTGAAGTGATTCTTATGGAAAGATGTTTTGACCCCATTGAGCTGATTCTTAATCCTTACAATAATATTCAGTGGGTTTTTGGAATCTTTAAGATGAAGCTTGATAATTTATTCATCTATTTTTCAGACTGTTGTCCTTATCTTTATCATTGTTACCCTCACAATTCTTGGGATGAGGCTTGATTATTTTTATATCTATTTTTTAGACTTTAGTCCTCAACCTTAGCATTGTTTCCTTCATAACTCTTGGGAATAGGCTTGATAATTTATACAACTATTTTTCAGAGTGTTGTCCTCATCTTTATCATTGTTACCTTAAGATAACTTGTACAACTATTTTTCTGACTGTTGTCCTCATCCTTATAATTGTTACCTTTACATTGTTTTGAAAAAAGGATCAACCTGGCCTTTTTTAGATTCATGGCACAACAGATTAAGGCAGTAAGTTTCTACAGTTGTAACTGTGCATTCTCTCAAGATGATGATTTCTTTTAGAATGACACTCGTATGTATATGAATACATTTTTTTAAATATATATATATATATATAAAAGTTTTTACATGCTGTCAGCATATATCATTATTTAAGCAAGTTATGCCTCAATAAATATTGATTTGAAAATTCATTTTTGTATATCAAATTTAGTTAAATTGGTTAACATATACATGTTTGTTTGTTTGTGTTTTATGGCATATCAACCATTTTAGGTCATTTAATGCTGAGAACAAACACTTTTGCTCAAAGTTATTTTTTCTTTTCATATATTTTTTTGAATAACATAATATATGCTATTACCCAAAACTGGAGGGAATGTGGGATTCATACCTTACGGGTATTAGTCCAAATATGAATGCAAATGGAATGACTAGGATTTGAACTCGTGTACTACGTTTCTGAAGTCCGACTGCCTATCCACTGGGCAAAGTCGACTTTCCTTCGACATATATGTATTAAAATATAATACACACATAAATGTGTGTGTGTGAACATATGTGTGCATGTACATGAAAAGATATATTATGTTTTTTCCACACCCAATTTATTTAACTAATTATATACAAAATTCATTTCACTAATTTTGGTGCTGATGTGAGCCTGCTTGAATTTCAAGAAAATCTCCTAGCATCTGACATATGGCATTAATCAACTTGCCATTGGTATCATCTAGATTTCTACTAAGTATTTTGGCAGAGCCAAGTTATTCTTACCAACTGGAAACATACCATTCTTTTCTGTGTTGATATATAACCAAAACATTTACCTGATATTGCTGGATGAAAAAAATCTTAAACTAAGAAATTCACTGCTTTTCAGAATATGTATTTGCAAAGTACTCTAAAAAAGATTTTCAAGTTTGGTGATTCACCCAGATTGTGCATTTTCTAAGAAACTAAAATTAACATTGAATTTTCCTGAATATTTTGTTCATAACATCTTGTATACATAAAACAAATTGCTTTGTCAAGTAATATTTTCATCATAATATACTCAACTTATTCAGAAGTGTTACTTTTCACTTAGATAAGTTACTATCATTAAGTTGACTATTCTCCTCTCCCCAGGTTTTTTAGATGAGTTACTTTCCTTGAGTTGACAGAGTTAATATTTCTGAGTATATGGAATCAGGGTTATTCTTACACCTAGATAAGTTACTACTCTGGATTAACAAACCTCATCTGCCCAAGGCAGCTGAAAGTGAATGAAATGATTTTGACCAGATTTGAACTCCTATGATATTATTCCATAGTCCAATCTTTTAAAACTGCTTCATTTCACTGCCTGATTACAAAAATCCTGTGAACGCCTATCAAGCAGGCGGTAAAGTAGGCCTTGGTAGATCAAGAAACTGGCAGACCATAGCAACCTGCATCATGAAAACCACTTGTCTCATCCCTCTTGAGCTGAGGTGGAGGCAATGTGGGCAAAGAGAGTGTGACCACCGAAAAACAACACCCACTGTGACTGACACTCTATCGACCTCTCTTCACATCAATGAAGATAGGGGACAAAAAAAAATGTACGTGATACTCAGAAGTGAGTGGGAGCCGATGATATTCATAAGTTGGAAATCATTAAATAGTTTTAGAAATTTTGGAAAATATAAAATAAATTTATAAGTTTACAGAATAATTATTTTGTATTCTGAAGCACACAACATATTTCAAATAATTCACAAGCAAAGCTGATGTAATTGTCTGTATATTTAAAATAAAGTTGGGTTAAAATATTGAAAATCCTGTTGTAATGTAGTTGGGACCAGAAGGATTTTTCAAAGAGGGTATTTTAAATTACAGGAACAAAGGAAAGTTCTTTCACTACCAACAACTGACCCCTTTTTCTACTTCTATCTATTTACAAAGGTTACTGACAATGGGTGAACTTTACCCAGGCCTAAGTAAAAAAAAATGCTTAAATTTGATTAACAGATTTAAACACTCATGTACATATGCATACAATATTACAGTCATCAAGATGATTTTTATTATTTCTAAAACATTTAGCAGTTGTCAACGGATATAATCTATACTGTGAGTTTTAAAAAAATGCAACAGATTTTATTTCATTTCTAAGAATAAAACTGATGGAAAACATGATTCAAGATGGCTTGGCCACTAGCAAAATTTTAAGAATTGATAATCTTTTGAAGAATTACTTTATCCAGATTTATTTTAGCTACTGATTGACCACATGATGTGTGTATAATTTCCAAAATGTCTCCACAGGCAAAGTTTCCTTGAAAAATGCAATCAATCAAAGTGATTTACATTGGAAAAATGGCACTCCCCACTCTTGACTTAAACAAAGCTGATTTCCCATCAATATGTCAATTGGTAGTTCAAATCAGTAGGTTCATTCCATAAATGGACATAATTTTTCATCACTTTGAGATTAAAGGTCTAAAAATCTATAGAGGGTTCATTCTGCAATTCCAAAACTTTTAACCCTAACAATTATCAACATTACTTAGGTGACAAGTTGACACCTTTGAAAGAAACACATACACACATCCATAAACAAGTATTAAAATGACTAGGAGTGTCAGTCTGATAGAAATATGAAAACAGACAACTTGAAGAAGATACAAATGACCCAACTTTAATATTCTATCAAACTTATCATAATCTGAAAACACATCATCGTTTTGACTGGGAGACTAAATGATGAAAGAGGTCAAATTATATTCAAGTCATACAGACCAGTTACTGGGTGAATATTTTGGGGTGTCCATCTTAGAAATCATTTCTCTATTCATCATGAACCTGAATGTATTCACATATATTCTTACTTATGAAACAAGACATATTAGCCTTACTCAGGCAGCGACAGTGGAGCAGTGATAAAAGCTTGGACTCTGGAATCGTATTACACAAGTTCAAACCCCAGGCAAAAACCATTAAATTCACTTACAGCTGACTCGAGCAGATGAAGCTCATTAACTTGGGAGAGTAACTCATCTAGGTGAGGGACACACTGACCCCAAAAACTGTGTAGATGAGGCTAGTCAACTCAGTAAGAGTAACTAATCTAGGTGAAAGACAATACTGATTAAAAAAAACTGGCATAATATTGAGCATGTAAAAGTAGCCAAATTTGGTTTTGTGCTAGACCTGGTATATATCATGTTAGACTTATTCTTTCTTCTTTTTATTTACAATATGTTTTGTCTTCCATTTTAAGGATATATATCCTTAAAAGGATCTAAGTTTTAAATTCAACTGACTCAAAGGGATACAACTTTGTTCCTTACAAAACCAATAGAATTATATTTTTACATCATTTTTTATTTCAACTAGAATGCCTATGCCATCAAAAATGACAGCATAAAAATATTAGTAAATTAATAAAAAAACTGTAAATTTGTATTACAGAATGAAGTAAGGATAATAAATACAATAATAGCATTTGAATGGGCTTAGATAAAAGAATTAAATAAAGAAATAAATCTAAAGTCTTCAGTACATGACATGAAACATAAAACTAAAAAATATACATATAAGCCATTATCATAAGAGAGATAGATTATAAAAAAGTTCCAAGCTTGTTAATTCTTGAATTACATATTGAATAATCTTGAATTTTTAGATTCTATTTTTTAGATTATGACAAAAATTTCTCTTGAATAAGTAAAGCCCTCATAGCTCAGTTGGTACGGCATCAGCCTTTAAAGATACAAATAATGAAAGCAATCTGATGGTCTGGGGTTTGATTCCCTCAGAAGACTATATTTTTTAATTTTTAATCTTAAGAGAGTAACATGATGCATACAAATAAAGAATATAAACACAATGGTTATTATTATTATTATATGGGAGATTTGGTATCTTTTCAAATCTTTTAATTCATTCTTATTTATTACACAATGCATCAAATAAATTTGAAATTACTTATATACATATATAAGCTGTAAGTATTTCCAT
>JAYKTE010917321.1:0-16441 GCA_036873565.1 Xipholeptos notoides
GAGAAAATAGAAAGAAAAATCCTAAAAAGGAGAATCAAGGTTCTTTTCAACGAGACCTGCCTGAATATATATATATATATATATATATAAATAAAATGTATAAAGAGGGTAAACAATTCATTTTGAGCAAAAAGAAATTTGTTGCAGGCATATTCTTTATAGGAGAACAGCTTGTGGATCTAGTTTTGATGTTTCTTGAATACTTGAAAACAAAATATGGTGCTTGAATGTAGAGAGGTACAACTTTTGTTTTTACAATAAAGAACCCAAACAAAACAAATACCCCCATAAAAAAAAACCCCAAAAAACTGTCAATTGATTTATTCTTAGAAAGAAAAGAAAATGACAACAAACAGATGGTCTTTGTTTAGAATCGACTTTTGACATTTCAAACAGGATTTTTATTGTAAATCTTTTCTTAAATATTTCATTTGCCTTTATTGAAGGATTTGATTTCCTATTCAAGTTTAGCTTTCTTTTTTATGGTATATTAACCTTTATGGTCATTCAATAGAAAGAGTCAGTTTTCTTTAGAAACATTTTTCTTTATGTAAACAAGTTATGAGAAGAATAGTTGTAATCCTATTTCAAATTTATATTTGTTTTAGTGAACATAAACAATTATACTCTTATTTCAAACACAGGATACTAAAATCCTTTGAAAAAATCCCCAGATTCTATTGCAATACAAATAACATTCAAAAACACTTCTAGATACTTAATTCTAAAGCTAAACATGCTTGTATTTAATTATTAGAGTCATTCCATAAGTAGTGACTCCTATTTCTTTTTTTAATTCCTGAATGGAGCAGAGGGGATTGCAAATTCCTTTGTTATGATGACTGAAATTATGCATTCATCATCTGAAAGTTTCATCACTCTGTTGCAGATATTAATAGTGTGAGACTCCAAAAAAGTAACCCCCTGTCATGTGCATCAGAAGCAGAGATGTATCATTGAATTCCTCCATGCAGAAAAAAATTGAACAAATCAACATCCACCAGCACCAGTTGCAAAGCTGATGCAGTTTATATCAGCACAGTTAAGAAATGGGTTCTTCGATTTCAGAGTGATGACAAATATGTGAGTTACAAAGCGTGTACATGAAAATGGACTGCCTCGATCGCATCAATGTGCATTGAGAATGGTGTTGACAATGTAAAAAATAAATTTTAGAGCACAAAAGTTCCTCATTTTAATGGTATCATTCCCAACTTCGTAGCTCTTGAACTTCATAAAAATAACTTTGAAAAAATAGGTGCCATTAGTTTTGAAATGACTTAGTTTTTTGTACATAAAATAATCATTGGAACACTGGATATATTACAAGTTTAGCAACATATGGGTTGCAGGCCAAATTCTGTAACCTACACTTAGGGTAGAAGAAAAAAACAAAAGGCAAACAAATGTTAATACTCCCCTGAACATCATACTATTTTCCCCAAGCACAGATGTTGCATATTTTTGAGAGTTTATTAATAAGAACACAATCTTTAATAAAACCATCATGGATGGCAGAGAATATTGTTGCAGTAAATAGAAATCCAAAATGTAAATGGCAGGTTTTTGGACAAAGCTGGCAGAAAAATGTTAGCATCCGATCTCTAATAAAAACTCCTGCTCTTTATGGATTTAACCATTGCAGTATTGTTAGTAATATTATTACTATACTATAAGTCTTTGCTTTGGATTACTACTACTTCAACACTTTTTGCCTTGGACTATTCTCTACCCACATGAAACTGATAATTGCAATTTGAACAAACTTTCCTTTTCCTATTATAAAAAAACTCTTACTTTTTATGATTTCCCAACTAGGATCATTTTTGTCATTAACAAAATGGCTGCCCTACATTTTACACTTAGTTTAATCAATCAATTTTAAAAATGACTTTTTATTTAACTTCATTTTTGAACCTATGAATTTTTGCATCAGAAACAAATGAATGGCCTTTTAGCAATGGTTACATTTTAAAGACATAATCAAAGCCATCTCATCTCTGAAAGCAGATTTTATTATAACAGATGTCCTTTTAAAAAACACCATTTGGTTGTTGCAATGGAAGTTGATGTCCATGTCTGATTTTTAAATTCTCTTTCTTGCAACATATGTGGCAACATTAATCACATCAACAACTAAAGAGACATTTTTTGGTTCTTTTTTTTCAAAATATCAAGAGAAGCAAAGAAAAACATTTTTCAAGTTGAAAATTAGAGTAAATTTTCTGATAGACAAAAAAGCAAAATGACATTTAAAATAATTTCCTGGTAACACAAGTTTCAATCTAAAAAAAAAAGCAGAGAGATTATTGAGTAAATACTCACAACTTCTACATCTATATCATAGCAAGCTGTCTTCTTGGCATCAGGCCCATCCATTCTGGATAAAACAAAAAGAAAAAAATGATATAAGAAAGTTAAAATCACATATAGCTTGTAGGTTATATGATTTTAGAGATGTTCTGCGTAAACCTATTAACAAGATAAACATTTAAAAAACAAATTGAAGTAATATTCAAATCTGTGGTGAAACATTCTAAAAATAAAACAACTAAACTGATCTATTCTAAAAAAATTAGAATACTTTATTAACAGACCATAATTCATTATTATTCTGAAGAAACAGTCTTTGTTTCTTCCTTGATTTTTTTTCAAGGTTGGGGTTGCATTAATGCTATCAAATTCATATAGAAATATTAATTGATTCTAGGTTTGAGTAATGTTTGGAAAAAATTCAGTTTAATTGCAATAATTAGCAATTAAGTAAACAATTTCTAACTTTTTGAACATACTGTATTTTAAACTAGAACAAAAAAGTTAATTGAAACTGAGCTAGTACCGACTGTGTGTTATCGGCAGTTCCAAGAAGTGTGGATGGTTCTACACAAGCCTTCACCACTATAAACAAATATCTGTGTAACCCTTCTGACAACCATACATGGTTTCATGACACTCATACATTGAAATCGAAATGAGGAGGGATATGATGAACAATTTCTATATATTTGCTGAACAACAACAACAACAACAGCAACAACACCAGTAGCAGCTTGATGCCCCCAGTCAAACCTGTCGACCAAATGCCAGCGAATTTAGTATCAATTTTGCTGCTGCCAAAACGACAGTGAAAAATACAAAAACGAGAAAAACTATTGATTGTAGAGTTAAATTGTGTTTTTTGTCAAACTGCCACTTTATCTCATTTTGAGAAATAAATTCTAAAAAATATCTTGATTTAAAAGAAATGAAGCTGTTTGTTTTTCAATTTTCTGTTTCCTTAAATTTATTTTCACACACAATGCTAGGGGTCACTGGCACTGAGAATCCACCGCTATATTACAATATTGTCAAGATAAACCTAGCAGTTGGATAGACCTTCATATTGTAAAAATAACAGAAATAAAATATTTAACTTGCGTTTTATGGATCAATAAACCTAAAATTAATATCAACTGCTTCACACTTTAAGGATACTTTAACAAACGTTTTTTTTTTCTCCTTTAAGATTTTTCTCCTCAAGGTTTAAAGCATGCTGGTAGGAGAAGAAACATTATTTTCCACTGAGTTAGTTAAAAACATAAAACTAAAATCACACAACTGATGAGAGAAATAAAAAGAGAGAGAAAGAGAAATAACAAAGAGAGAGTGAGAGAGAAGAAAAGAGATAGATAGATAAAGAGAGAGATAGGGGAAACAGAAAATGACAGAGAGAGTGAAAGAGAGAAGAAGGGGGAGAGTAAGAGAAAGAGAGAGAAAGTAAGAAAATTAAAGAAAGTGAGAAATAGAAAGGCAGTGAGAGAGAGAGAAAAATGACAGAGGTAGAAAGAGAGGAAGACAGAAATTTAGGAGGAGATAGAGAGAAAGTGAGAGAGAGAGAAATTGGAAGAGAAAGAGAGAAAATGGGAAAATCAAACGGGTAGAGAAAAAGTTATGGAAATAAAGATAGATAATGTGAGAGAGTAAATGAGAGAGAGAGAAAGACAAAGAGAAGTGAAGAAATGAAAGAAAGAGAAAGATAGATTTTAAGAAGGTGAAAGAACTAAGTGAGAAAAATGAGTAGGAGAGAGAGTATGAGAGGGAGAGTGCTGATGGTTAGAGGGCTCTTCTTTCTATTAATATATAAAAGAGTGAGAGAGAGTAAATGAGAGAGAGAGAGAGAGAGATAGAGAGAGAAAAAGACAAAGAAAAAGTGAAGTATTGAGACAGAAAGAAAGAAATTTTGAGAGGGTGAAAGAACTGAGAGTGAGAAAAAATGAGAAGGAGAGAGAGTATGAGAGGGATAGTGGAGAATGGTTAGAGGGAGTAAGAAGGCTCTTCTTTCTATTAATGTATAAAAGAGTGTGAACACTTGCGTAATAATGTCAAGAGTGCAGAAAAAGAAGATTGAAAATTTATTTCTTTTCTTAAAGTTGTTAGAATTTATTCAATCTTGTTTTTTTATTGATTCGTTTATTAATTTTTTTTCTTTCTTTTTTTTATTATTCACAGCCTGAACACAATATTTGCTTCACCTTTTCATTTGACCTTTAAAAAACAAACCAAAAAAATAAATAAATAAAAAGAAACATTTTTAGTAAAAAAATTGTTTGCTAAAACTTTTTATATCATCTTTACATTTATCATTCTGAGGTGTAAATGTGATCAGAAAAAAATACAAAGCAAAACAAAAAACAATAAAAGCAAGCATCTAGATGTACATTAAATATACAAATTTTCTACTTATTTGCACAACTTGCTACTGCCTTATGTTGCATAAAATCCTCAAAGATAGATGAATATTGTTTAATCAAATTTATGATTATAGTCTAGTTTTCTTTCATTTATGATTGGAAATTTTTGCTCCATGGTTATAGCTGAAAGTCATTTGCTCCATGGTTATAGTTGAAAGATCTTTGTTCCATTGTTATAGTTGAAAGTCCTTTGCTCTATGGTTATACTTGAAAATTCCTTGCTACATGGTTATAGTTGAAAGTCCTTTGCTCCAAGTTTAAGGAAATGTATGTTGAATTTAGAATCCCTTGAAGAAGTCGACTTGAGACAATGGATAGCCAATTGGACTTTGTAATTGTAATACCTGAGCCACTGTTTTGTTAACGATCATATACTAATATTGTTGGGAAAGTTGTGAATCCTAACTTTGCCTCCAGCTGTGGATAAAATAATGCATATTATTGTGTTATTAAAAATAACTATGTGCGAAAAAAAGAATGTTCATCAAAAATAATTGTTCTCTGCATTAAATGTTCTAAATAATTTATAAGCTATGAAACAAAATAAACAAACAAACAAGTTCAGAGAAACTCTTTATTTTTTTTTAATATGATTGGTATAAAGTTTGTAGTTGTTTCTCTTAGGTTCAAATTAAGGCATAATCAGCATGCAATTAATTATCATTATATTACCTTTATTACATTTCAACATTTTACAATTTAATCTAACTGACAAGATTGTTTTAATGGGAGTCCTGCAAGATACCTCTTGACTGATGGAGGGAGAGAGACAGAGAGAAAGAAACTAACACAATACTTTCACAGTCATAACATGGTATCACATTCCCTCCTGCTAAGATGTTTCATATACATCATTGTTGATCCATTAAAATACCCTTTAAGTAAATTACTAATTACTTTTATGATTGGAATGAAATTTTTACTCAAATCCTGTATATGACTGAATTCAAGGTCAGAGTAACCATTAGGCAAAATAAGCATGGGCTTAGAGTACCAAGAGAGGTGGGGCATCACAAAAATTTTCATAGCCGAATTTTCAGTGGTGCTTCGATGTTTAATGAAATAATTTGAGTTGGTCAGACAATTCTGACCTCAATATTGGCTGGGTTGAAATGAAATTTTGTTTGTCTTATTATGTAATATACAAGCTGATGTATTATGTAAGATTAGTTTTGAGGATTTCAGCAAAGACTTTGCAGTTAATAGAAAATCAGGAGAAAACTTTCAAATGTAAGTAAAAGTTGTTTTCTTTCTTACTGTTTGTTTTGATTCCTTTCAATCACTAATATCTTTTGTGGTTTATTGTACTTTTATTTTGAATGAAACATATAGGGTACCAAAGGTTTAAGTGCTTAGGGCCTCTAAAGGCATGGTCCAGCCCTGACTGAATTAAAAAAAAAAAAACAGTGATAATAATGCTTTGTTTTGGCTGACAAATTCTGCCCCTATGAACTAAACACAAAGCAATTTTTCTAGATTATATACTTTAGTACAAATTTATTTAAGTTATATTTTTCCATAGATTTTAATGATATGACATGATATTATTTGTGTTTGTCTGGAAAGTAAATGCACTCAAATGTTTACATTAGCAATGAACCATTATTGTTTGAAAACTTTATTTGAGATCTGATCTAATTTTACCAGTCTTTCTCTTTGTGGTATTACAGAAATAAAAGAAGCCAATATCAAATACAATGCAACATAGATTATAGAATTTGTCAGTCAAAACATAGCATATTAGTTGCAGCTTTTGGATAAATCCATTCATATCTAAGATTTCAATACAAACAAGAAAACTGAAATAATATAAGATCATACAGGGTGGCCCATAACATAATTGACATATTTTGAAATTCAATAATTTTCTTGTTTTTTTTTCAAGTAGAATAATGTTGTCTGCATGTTGGATATAATCTCAAACCTAAGAAAGAAATGGTTGTTGGTTTGATTTATTTGTTTCATGGCATATCAACCTTTTTTTGGCCATTTAATGCCAAGAACAATTATATGTTTTTTGTCATCTCATAAGTTTTTAATAACACCAGATACACTATTTAATCCATAATTGGAGAGAATGTGAGGATTTGTAGCTTTCCCAAGAGTATTAGTTCAAATGTGAAGGCAAACCAAATGACTCGGATTTGAACATGCATGTTACGAATTCAAAGTCTGAATATCTATCCACTGTCCCAAGTGGACAACCCCCATAAAAATGAATTAACAGAATTACTTCTGGACTTATCTATTTCAAATGTCGTTATTTATTTCAAATAATAAAGTTTAGTAAGGTCAAGAAATGCAATCATGCTTTTTATGAATCACTTTGTTTAGTTAAGATATTTGGCTATCTGATTTGATTTGTAATTGAATTTAAAATCTACTATTGGATGAGCACACTTTATCCTAATGATTCTTATAGAATTTCTTTTAGATGCTGATATGATTCAACACAAATCGGAAAACTGCTTTTAGAACTTGTGATATTTATACAAATTTACATTTTGGCAACATAAGCTAGTCAGTCCTATTTTTTGAATGACCTATCAAAGGAAAAGACATGTTTGACCAGATAACAAGGAGCATCCTAATTTAAAGAATTCTTCAATAGCCCAATTAAGAGTAAATAGCCATTACTCAAATGTTTATTCACGTTAAATTCTTTGATCCATACCTATTCAGTTAAATAATATACACTGATTTTCTTTTTTCTATGACTATTTTTTGGAGGGGGATCCTTTTTACTTTCCTGATAAAATTCTAATGTTAGGTTAAAACAAGAAAAAAGTTACAGTTGGGATGAGTCCTGTTATAACACCATCTTTAATGCTATGTCTTGTAATATGAAATTTTTTACTCTATGACAAGGTTTCCTAAACTTTTTCAGGCTGGTACCCCTTGGCTTCTAAAATAGACTGCTAGCACCACCTACCTCATAAACAAATGTTAGTTCTTTTTTTCAAAGTGAAAGCAACAATATGAAAATAAAAATATGTACTTAAAAACAATGACATAGTATACACACCAGGTCGACTTCATCAGCTTGTATACATTTCATTTGATCTTGACAATAACCCTTAATAATCAAATCAAACATATTTTTTTTAATTGAGAATAATACTAAAATTCCCTTTTCAAAATAATAATTAATAAACCATTTTATGTCTTCACAATTATCCTTGTTTATTTTTTTAGTTACCACCCACCAACTGCTTATTTTTGTGTTACCGACCCTCTATATCAAAGTAGCACCTTCAGGCAATACCGCCCACTTCGCAAAAAATTGTTCTACGAGTTTCACAAAGGTGTTATTGCAAATATGCAAGAAAAATCTATTCGAAACAATTATAGAAAGGAAAGAAATTGTAGATGGCTATTGGTGATTGCATTTTAAAAGATAAGGAGGGCCGTGCTTAGGGCCCCACAGACAATTGCATGGGGGCCGTAAGTTCCCTAAGGGCCGCAAAGCTGCTTTGCTTTGAAAATCTATTGTAATGGAAAAAATGATTAAGGATTAACTGGAAAATTATTATCATATTTATAGGTTGAAATGAATATCTATCAAACTTTCTCTCCCCCCCTTCTCTCTCTCTCTGTCAATAATTCAATAATTGATAAACTCTTGTCAGTCGAAGATCCCATTCTTTCTTTCAAGTTTGGCACTTTGCAGTTACTTTTTCTAACTGAAAACTGATCAAAAATTGTTCTCCGGGTTTGAATACCTTATTTATTAAATTTCAAGTCTATAGACCCAAAATTGGCTAAGTATTTTCATAAAGTCTGTTCCTAACACAGACACACAGATACACAGACAAACAATCTCACTTTTACAGAGATATAGATAATATATCTATCTGCTGTTATGAAATATACAAGTTAATGTATGATTCTTACATAGAAATATTTAAGACCTCAAATCTGTTCACACACTCACACATAGATATGTACTTATATACATACATAGATATTTTTATCTCTAGTGTTTGTAAATCTGTATGAGCAAGTCAATAAATTTTGCTTTTAAAGTAATGAATTTTATAAATAAATAGGAAAAAATTAAAAAGAATTATTACATAGGTTACACAGAACCTTTGTACTTGTTTCTCTATAACTGTTTATTACTTTTGTTTTTTCGATAAAATCAGAAATATGAACGTGCACAACTTTTTTTTCCATCTCAACCTTTCCATTTTTTAAGACAAATATTGATTAAATTCATTTCACAAGCTATGCACTATAAACAGATTCATGCATATATAGACAAAAATTTACATATGTGTTTGTGAATATATATATACATACATGGGTATATAAGTGTATTAGCATGTGCATACATCTGCTGAAAATTGTAGGTGTTTATGTGTCATTTATGATAAATATCTAAAAAAAATTAGAATGTTTAAAAATAAAAGAATTCTATATTAATACCAGCAGGGAGATATAAAAGATCATTATGGATAAAATATATATTTGTATCAATATATAAGTTCAACCAAAAATATAAATAAGAAATGTTATATATTCATTTACAATAAAGCAAAAAACCCCAAAATCTCTAGATTTTTATTCATCATGTATATGATGACTGTCTCTTCTTTACCAAAGAGTTTGCATATGTTTTTAAAGCCCCTGTCCAGATTTGCATACTTTTTTGCATAGTTGAAAGAAGAAACTTTCTGGTGTCCAGCTTATAGTGTGCTCACTTCCTCCTTATCTTTTTGCCTGAAATCCTGGCACAAATAACACATTATTGTTCATAGTTGTGTAGGGCATGCTTTAGGACAGCATGCTCAAGTCACATTTCCTGAAAGTTTTTGGCAGCCTTCATAAATGTGCCCCCTCCAGGCTCTATGGTCTCCTGCTATGTTCAAACATACTGTTTTAAACAAGTTTTAATTCCGTTTTCCTTTCTAATGATTATAAAAAATTTTTTTAGCAGTCAACATGCACATAATAGCATATATATTTGGTTCAATGATCACATAACCAATATAGTGATGGTCACCGTATGGTATTGATTCATGCTAATGAATTTAAGATCTATCTATCAATATATCTCTCTATTCAACATTCAATATTGCAATCTATATTACTCACCCTCATTCTTCGTTCCTTTACTTTTCAACACCTCATTAAGCCATATGATATATAATGAATCAAGACCAAGTATATATCATGATATATAATGAATTTCCAGTCAATTTCAAGGTATATAGTGCTGCAATATTTTTTATTTTATTGTGAGAGCGTATGACCGTTAACATTTCAGTATCCAGAGTGTATAAGATGAACCACTAAATGGGTAAATAAAGAAACAATTGATCTACAATCTTACCACAAGACTTTGTTGTTATGGTTGGTATATAAAAAAAAAAACATAGACTTAGTTTTGCATCTCTAGACCTTTCAAACTCTAACTGAACTCTATCTTTTTGTTGACTTCAGTAAATAAAGGTATAAGCAATCTAAAATCTTAATACAAGATTTTCTTGTTATGGTTGATATATAACAAAATATTGGACTTGACTTGCATTTCAAGACCTCTAGAATTCTTTCTTTACTTGATCCTTTTGTCTACTTGGGTAAATTACGAAGCAATCTACAATATTCCTAAATAAGTTTCTGTTATTGTCAGTATTTGACAAACTGTTGGTCTTGTACCATATCTTTACACCTCTTCAACTCTTTCTCAACTCTGGCCTTTTGTCCACTTGGATAAATAAAAAAACAAGCAACCGATAATCTGAGTACAAGACATTGTCACTATTGTCTATATATAACAGTTCCAATGACAATTAGTAGAATAGTTACTCTCATGTTTCCAATTTTCTTCAGCTCTTCAGTCAGTTCTTGGTTTCGTAAGTTTTTTTTATAGAATTCGCTTTGTTTTCACTCAATGGTTAGCAAAGACTACTATTAGACATTTTTTTTTCTTTTTGTTGACAATAATAAGGTCTTGTCTTTTTGCATGGATGGGTTTTTATCTGAAAAGAAACTTAATGCTTTGACCTGAATTTGAATTTATGCATTAGAATACCAAAAGTGGCTTTAAACTGACAGAGAATAATCTTTACCATCACGAGTCTGATGTCTAGAATTCAGAATCTCATTTAAATAATAAAATCTATTATATAAAAGGCAATTTTTCTGTTCATGTTCGAGTTTTGTTCCTTATGCATGCCTACATTTTTTTTCTCTATGCATGCCTAAATTTTTAAGCTATGTCATCCAATTTTTTTATGAGCATAGATCCATAGTTAAAGTAGGTCAACACATACTGGTTTTGCCTCAATGTCACTTTGATGGACAGTCTAATTTGTAACACTTTTTCAGCTAAAAAAGTACCTAAAACATCTTTGATTATTACAAATATTCTCACATGTAAAAATCAATGACAGTGAATATAAATGGATGAACGTGGAGATACACTATATGGTATGTACATTATGGTCAAATCTTTGCTAAATGCTTCCTTTGGTTGAAGCATTTTTATTGATTTTTCCCTCTTATGAATCTGTTTCATATCTGACAATTTGAAAGATAATAGAAATTTTATCAGTGTACATTTCAAGTGCTCATTCATAAAAATCGTTTGAACAATGTAGTTGCAGCATAAAAAATGGTAAGCATTTTTTTTCATTTTTGCCTGATCAAAAATTTGCTTGAGAAATGCCAGGCTAATCTGCTAGTATATTCTAAAAGAAAGTAAGTTGCTAGTATATTCTAAAAGAAAGTAAGTTTAAAAGAAATGTTTATACTATTTTCAAGATGTAGCTAATGTACATATTATTTATCTAATCTTATTTATTAAAAGCATAATTGCTGTCAGTAACAATTATCGTAGTTCTTCTTTTTAAATATAAAATAAGAAAATTTCTCAATGTAAGATAAAGATGATTTAATATCTTTATTGTTTTAGAACTTCATAAAAATGTTATTCATTACAATAAATGATTATCAAAACATGCTGAAAATCATTTATTTTGTTATCAACTATTCATTTTCCCATCAAGTGAATTTCTGGTGAGTTTTAGTCTTGTACAAAAAATGGATTCACTTGCTTTTACATGGAAAAATTTAGTATTTCTTATATTTAGATTTATTTATAGTTGAAAATTTAGATGTTTGTACTTAATCTGTGTATCCATTTTGCGTGGACTTTTGTCCTCATCTTTAGAGTTGTTGCTTCACCATGTTTTAGCTAACAAATCTCTAGCCTTCTTTAGGTGTATTAATCATGGTCAAATAGAAATGTAGAGTCTTAGAACTTTATCTTCAGTAATTACTGCTTCCCATAGTTGTTGACTCACCATGTTTTGGCCAAATAATCCTCCGGCCCGCTTAGCTAGAACTGAAGCTGATATCTTCACACAATCCTCATCTGGAATTGCAGAGACCAACTGTCTCTATCTGCTGACATTTGTATTTAGACTGGGTAACATTTAGGATAGAGTATAAAATAAATTCTTGAGACTCACTTATTTTTATGTATGGATATGGTTTATGACTCGGTAGTGCCAGGTTTTATAAGCTATACATGATCAAATGATTTGAGCTTAAATATCAAAATGGTACTTCAAAAATTCAAATTTCAGTGATTTTATCAAATTTAAGTTGAAGAAAACACATTTCATAATAGCTGTTCCCATTATCGTCAAAGAGATGTCAAGGGACCATATGAGGGAAGAAGGAAGATGGAGTCCAGCCCTTGTACAGTCCAAGTGGTTTCATAGGGCAATCTGCATACTTAGTTAAGGATAGGAGTGGAGCATGTTAACAATGGCAGTTTATGATGAATTAAAATGCAATCATCATTGTTAGGGTTAGAATTAGTTAATTGTAATAACATAGTTTAGTTAAGTAAAGGAGTTTTCTGTTGTCTTTGTGTAAGATCTGCTACTCCAAATGAACAGCCTACAACAACTATGATGTTGGCTAGATTGAAATGATGATCTCAGCTGGAAAAAAAACTTATTGTAGATAAAAAAAACCTTGGTTAGTAAACAAAAAAGTCTGTGAATAATTTCTATCGCAATGTGCATCTTGGAGAAAAATGAAGATAGTCGCCTGGCAACAGGACATCATTGGATCATATGGTTATGTAACAAATAGACCTTGAAAAGGTTAAGATTCTCTTTGATTGAACTTCAGTTATAGGTTATTAGATTTCTTCAATGAAATTTTTAAATATATCAAGATGATAAGAAATGGTTATAAGTTAACACAATATTTATCATTTTTTTACTGTAAGGTTAAATACTTGTTAGTGTTATTCTATGGTATTATATCCTTTCAAATGAAAAGGAAAAATATGGCATAATAAAGTAACCATATCTTTTTTGTATGTGGATATATCTACTATCTCGAGCACAAACCTAAGTGAGGTACAAGGCCAGTTTTATATGCTCATTATATCCCTGGGGTTTTCTAATCAGTGTTGTGCTTCACTTAGATGAGTTACTCTCATTAAGTTGATGGGTCTCATCCCCACAGGTTTTTGGAATCAGTGTTATCTTTATACCTAAATGAATTACTCTCCAGAGTTAATGAGCCTCATCGGCCCGAGGCAGCTGAAAGTGAATGAAATGGCTTTGACTTGGATTTGAACTCATGTAATACGATTCCAGAGTCGAGGATTTTACCACTGTTCCTCCCTTGCTGCTCTCTTTTGTATGTAGAATGGCACTTAGAATCATTGAATTTTGACATATTATCAGTCCACTAAAGAAAGAAGTGAAGGTTTCAGTCATTGTCAGCAGATTTTTTTCTAAAGTTTGAATGCTATAATCTCACAAAAGTTCTATCGTAAGGATTCAGAAGGAATACAAATTGCTTCCTTTTGAGTTCTTTCCAGTTTGCTTTAGAGGATGTTGTTCTTTTTGGCTTCCAGCAATTATTATTGAAAGTAGTTAATTCTTCTGAGCAAAGCTAATCAGAAAACATCACTTTGGCATTTACACAGTCATTGCCTGTGGCTACATAAATATTATTCTTTATTATTCCGCATGCTAGAGTCATCTTTATGAAACTAATACAACATGAAAACATGACATTATTGAAGGTTTTCTTTACAATTAGGTTAAGTGATAGAAACTATTAACTGTACCAAATCAGAAGAACAAAGATCATCTGTTTCTTTAATACTTCAAATTTGGTTTAAAACAGGGAGAAAGAAGCCATGGCAATATATGATTGGCCACATAACAGATGAAAAACATTAAAAAATCTGTGGAGTTTAGGGCCAATTTTCTTTTGGACAAAAGTGGTTCTAATTTTGGAATATTATGAAAAGTAAAAAACCTTTTATAATAAAAAGAAAAAGAAATAAATTTAGTACAACTGGTAATGTCAGGTGGTAATAGGCACAATGAAAATTTTGT
Organism: Xipholeptos notoides; assembly: GCA_036873565.1. Taxonomy (NCBI): domain Eukaryota; kingdom Metazoa; phylum Mollusca; class Cephalopoda; family Idiosepiidae; genus Xipholeptos; species Xipholeptos notoides. The sequence continues at coordinate 14,111 of JAYKTE010917321.1, forward strand.
TTTAGCAATAGCAGCAGCAGTAATTCCAGGAAAAAAGTATTGGTAGTAATAATGATAATAATGATAATAATAATAATAACATCCAATCATTATTGACTTGAAGATAAGACTACATGACATTGGGATCAATAGCAAAAAAAACATCTACAAGAGCATTGTACTTATCAGGACAGCAGAGATAATAAGAAAAGCTTGGATCATCAAAACTAAAATCAGACAAGAAGAAAAAAAGTGTGGAGAAGCAGAGGAGGAAAAAAATATATATATAAAGATAATACTAATCTTCATTAGGGTATTAGACATAATCTCAAAAGACATAAAAGGAAGACTGCATCACATTAGAATCAATGGAAAACATATGAAATTCTTACAGACCACTTCACTGATGAGGACATGAGATAACCCAAAAAGTATTCAGAGACAGGATAGGGGAAAAACTGAATGAGGAGGAGGAGGGATTGCAGTCATGGAGTGCAAAGTTTCATGTTATACTGGAGCACCAGAGGAGACTTATTGTCACTATGCCTTCAGGAATCACCACCAGGCATTGGCAAAGTGGAAAGACTCCATTAATGTTGGGTGTAGTAAGTAGCGACAGAAGGGTGAGAACCAAAGAAGATGTTGCACCATACAGTCTTTGACTAGAATGGCACAAAGGCTGCTGGAGCTCAGAGGAGACTTCATGTCGCTCTGACTCCAGTAGAAACCACTAGTTACTATATGTACAAGTGCTTAGTAATTGGTGTGAAATCTCCTAATAATAATAATAACAGTCCAAATTCATGCAGAAAGAGAGTTATGTCCATTTAGCAGAGAAGTTAGACAATAACTGAAGATTCTGTATCTGTGTATTATATAATAAAGTTTATATATATTCTCCTCATTGATCAGTCCATTTTCTACATATTGTGGGTTTAATGATAAGTCCAATGAAATTTATGACACAGAACTTGGTAATAGGTTAAAAAAGAAATGTATTGGAGCAAGATATAGATGTAAGAGAGTTTGAGTTTGAGTTTGTTTGTGTTTAACGGCATATCAACCATTTTCGGTCATTTAATGCTGAGGACAATCATTTTTAGTAAACGTTAGTTTTTGTACACACAGTTTTTTTTAATGACACAAATTACACTATTTGACCCATAGCTGGAGGGAATGGGGGGATTAATACCTTTCCCAAGGGTATTAGTCCGAATATCAACGCAAACGGAACGACTGGGATTCAAACTCGCGTACTACAATTCCGAAGTCCAACTGCCAATCCACTTGGCCAAACCAGAGGTAAGAGAGAGACGGATGGACACAAAATGCTTACTAACCAGCAGAAAATGGAATTCACAGTCCTGACAGAAGAGCTCCACTCTCACTTATGTATAGCATCTGGAAGAGTCAAAATTTGGGTAGTTAAACTCCCATAATATTACATCCCTGTGTATAAATGGAATCACTCAAATCTCAATGGATATACCATAAGCAGTAGACCAAAAATAGTCTAGTAGACCATAGTAACAAGAATAAATAGAAAAAACAGGATGATACACTAAAGTCATAGCGACCAAACAAAATCATGATTTCTTCAGAATTCTTGTGGCAGGATTATTTATAGACACAAATTGAAAGTGTCATCTTTTATCCTGTCCATTGGTTTCTCAAACATTAGAATCAATTAATGCCAAGAATAATTAATGATCTTCAAGTTGTACATTTTCTATACTATTTTCTTAAAAGAAGACTATTTAACCCATAGCTAGTATAGATAAAGGAATTCATACCTATCCCAAGAATATTAGATAGTAAGTGAATAGAATAAATTGAATGGTATTTGAACTAATATTTTATAAATCCAATTAAAAAACATCATTAATTGTGCATATTTTTATCTATTTTTTAATTTATTTTATATATATCCATAAATTGTTTATCCATGTAAATATATTCACTAATTCAGTTTGAAGCATTATGTTTCCTTATAGATAAAATCTCTTCAAAGCAAAAAAACATGACCTTGATATTGTCAACAAAGAGGAATGAAAATCCTTGACAGTTGTCTTTGCTGTCCCTGCTCAGCATATATTGTGAAGACAAAAAGAAACATAAAAAGGTTGATAAAAACCTAAAACTCACCATGGAGCTAAAGAAAACATGAAAAATGAGAGTAACAATTCAACTAATTGTTGTTGGAGCCCTGGGAACAATTACAATGAATATAGGAAAGCGACTTCACATAATTAGAATCAATGGTGACGTCAATGGTATTTAGATAAACATATCTTACACACACACACACACACACACATACACACACAAACACACACACACACACACACACAC
>JAYKTE010917432.1:0-16440 GCA_036873565.1 Xipholeptos notoides
GAGTTAGGGGCTTGCTCCGCCTTTGCCACGGCCTTGTGCCAAATTTTGCACTTTTGCAAAATAAATATCGCTTCTCTTGTAAGTACTAGAGTTATTTCCCTTATTTTAAACAACGTGTAAGAGGTATGGCAGTAAAGAATAGCAAATTAACATATAGTCTATTTTGGGGGTCGACACTTTTTAGAGAGTCATAAAGGAGCCCCAAACAGCTATGAATGCAGTGTCATGGAGGAGAACCATGTTATTGAATATGCAAATAAATTTTGGGGTCTTCAAAGAAAGCTAAAATTTAATATAGTATAATAATTAGAGCTGTGACAATATGCATTTGTTAACAAATATTCTTGTCACAGCCCTAGTTATTTATTATTTAATGAAAGCATATTGTCACAGCCCTAATAATAATATTTAAAAATTTATTTTACTACAGGAATAACAAAAAGACATAAAATACAAGCATATTTAATAAACAAAAATTCTTATTTTACTGCCTATATTTAGATTGTGTCCCGGGTAAGATGTGAGCTGAACAAAATTCATTTGCAGGCAAGATGTGGCTCATGGGCTGGGGTTTGACAGCCCCTGGCTTATTCCATTAATATTTATTTCTATTCTTTGTTGTCATAGAAGAAAGAGATTGCAAGCGTCGACATAGAAGAAAATGTTGATCATGACAAACAATACGAAGTAGAGATTCCAGCCAAGACCAACCTTGCATATCATGCTGTAGAACTGAAAATTCGACCTGATGGTAGCATTGGTGTGTGCCTGATCGATGAAGACAAAGGTGGATTTGATGTGCCGGATGCTCTTCCTGTTAAAGATAAAGAAAAATGTAAGTTGGAAGTTTGAAAAGTATTTCATTGAATTCAGTCACTCAGCATTATCTTTAAAAAAATCTGTTTATTATCTTTATATTAATATGCTTAGTCACTCTGATTATTATCATAGTAATTTCTCTAAGAACGAAAATGGAATATTCTAAAAGCTCAATATACAATTAAGATCATCAGAAAAGATTTGGTGTTGCTTATTAGGAAAAAAAAGTTAGCAATGTTCTGATTGAAAAAAACATATTACTATAAAATTAGAAAAAAAAATCAGTTTTTCCTTATCTATTAAATTTTATTTTTTCGTGAGAAATTAGAAATGTAAAAGAATATTAATTTTTCTGGTATAAACACTCAGAGAATCATTTCAAGATATTTAGACCAACCAATTTAAATGTTAAGGGCACAAAGAAGTTATACCCATTTTTGCAAATTTGTAAAAAAAAATTACAGGCCCAGCTAGTATTACCTAATTAATTAAATGATTGTTATATTTCTGAAAAAATGGCAAATACTAGGATTTTTTACTAAGATGATTGATTGATATGTCGTATATTGCAGGGATCTCCAAACCCTAGATTGGCAATTGGGTGTGATATAAAATTGTGAACATCTTGTTAAGTCTTTTTTTGAGTACTCTGTCTTCCATACCCAGCCTGAAGTGGGTCCAAACCTTTAAAGACAGTCTTTGTTAAAGAAGATTGTAGAGTAATCTAGATTAGTTTCATTGAGGAAAAAATAATGTAAAAAATAAATAATTTAAGTAATTCAGATATATCTTCAGGTTGTCCATGGTTCTGGTTATCATCTAAACACCAAGTCCTACAGTAAGCAACATCGCTGCCAACAGCAAAGAAACGGTTTCTGTCTTCCAGTTGCTATCACATAGAAATAAAATAGTCAATCTGTTATTCAACAAATAATTTAAGCTTATCTAAAAAAAAAATGCATATTTGTATTTTCCTACCTAAAAAGAAGAAACTTTATTTAGTCTTAAATGTATAAGTTTAATGTGATGGTTTAGCTAAATAATTCATTTGGAGTAAGATATTGCAGTTTGAAGAGAATTGATATATTAGTTGAAATAAATTGTAATTTGGATTAAGTTATTTATTCTTCTGATTTTCATTAGAAACTTCAATAGTATACACAGACAACTGTATTTGATCATATAAAATCCATGTTAAGGGAGGCATACATAAGAAATTCATAGTTATCAAGTGCCCATTTTATATGCCATATATATCTTGAATAATTTATTAATATTTATCCGTTTTTTTATAGAATGTATAATATTGAATTATTGTCATTCGTAAGAATCGTCCTAAAATTATATGTTCTATAAAATTAAAAATTTTTAAAGATCCATTATTTAATATTTTTTTACATTAATAATGTAAAATAGTTTTTTTTCCAGGGGAAGTAACTTCGATACATTTTTATCTTGTCTGTGTTATTTCCCTTTATTTGTTCATCAATTAGCTCAGCCATCGATTGATACTCGGAGGTTCTCAACTGAGGTCCACATGGACCATAAGGTTTCATGAAATATTTCTAGTGGTCCACAGCAAAATATAATGCATAAAACATATTGGTAAAGAATTATTATAATTATAATTTTGATTATTACTAATTTTCATTATTATCATAATTCTTATAAATGTTGTAGAATACTCTATTTGCATTAAATTAGTTTTCATATAAAAAAAATAAACCTTAATTATATACTATTCCTTTGTTTATTAAAACCTCAAAATTTATATTAGTGAAAAATAGAATATTGTTCTATGACAAATAGTTGGGGAGGGGGTCTACCAAGAAAAAAAAAGAAGAAAAAAGAGGTCCATGGGTAAAAGAAAGTTGAGAACCCCTGCATTAAATAAACATAAGAATTATATATCGCATGAGGGTTGGGGGTAACATAAGGATTCTAGAGGAACTTCATTTAAAAATCCTTATTACTATTTAATCTATTCTTATTTTCTTTCTCTTTTAATAGCTTTATTTTATCCACCAGAGGAAGTTGCCTTGGTAAAAGACAAGAAAGAAATCCAGGAGGCTTTTGTAGAATGCATCAATTTTCCAATTCTCTTAGAACGACTTGTCCACATTGTAAGTCAATCTTCTTTTTGTATAAAGTTCTAATGGTAATGGGAATAGTTCTTATTTTGGAATTGAAATTGCAGCCTTGTTTATATGACTTTTGTAATGATATGGGATCAATTATTATTTTATGTTGATAATTAAAGAATTAATTTGCAAAGAAAATTGAGACAAAACAAACATATTAAAATTGGGAAGAACAATCATGATTTTTATTTTCTGTGAGTCATTTCATTCAAATTACAGCTTCACTTTGTTGAATTTAGCTGACAGCTTTTGTCAAAACAATCTTGTGGCAGTTGACCTACTCTATACTAAGCCTTGTGGGAGACTTATATAATTCTCCCAACAATAAATGAAGAGATTTTTTTCACTACACTTAAATAAAATAATCTTTTATTTATTTAGGTAAAAGTAAGGAAGTATTTTCTCATACAATATTGTAGTAGTCCATATACAGGGGAAGATAGGAAGAAAGTGAATAATGTGTTCAAAGTAAGAGAGAGAGAGAGTCAATTAATGTGTAATTTGCCGTGTTTGACTGCTACTGACCAATAAGCTCAAAAGAGCTAGCATCAGGGGAGTGTGCAGTGCATTCGTCTCTGTCTGGGTGACTCTCTGAAAAAGTAAGTTATTTTGTGTCCATTTATAAAGGAGTAGTGTGGCTCAGGTTTGAGGAATTATCTTTTTCCTTTCTCACATTCTGATCGGTCTACAACTATATCCACGCGTTTGCACATTTCTTTGATTCATGACCCCAAAGGGGTTAGTCAGCGGTGGATACGAAAATGGATTTTTTTTGGAACGCATGTGGTTGAGTTAATGTTGCTGTGTGTTTTTCTTTCTTTTTTATTCATAAATTTTATTAACGAATCTTTATTCTATTCTTAGCCATATATCAGCATACGCTGCATTGTCAAAATCAGTTGTAATCTCCAAGTAGTTTTTTTTTGTCCTTTAATCATATTGGATATTTAATGATGGAGAACCTTAACATATATTTACATTTTTACTCTTTAAGGAAAATAGGAATCCATGCATCAATTCATGCTATGGGTTAGATAGTACTTTATTAATCTTCTGATAATTCATTTAAAATAGCTTCTGTCTGCAATTAAAGTAAAGGTTGATACCCAAATTAATAATGTAGGTAATTTGAAACTAAATAAATCAATTATAAAATCCAGAAACTCTGAAGTACTATTTTTTTAAATCCTTGAGAGGAAGTATGATGTATTCTATAAGTATTATTCAGACTATTTTCTCATCCATATTATTTTCTTTCTCACAATGTTTTGACCAAATCATCCTTTGGCTTTCCTCAGGTGTCCTAAATTGACTCATAATGTTTTTAGATCTATCATTTTTATCTATGTCTTTTTTTAAATTTAGTGTTGGTTTTATTTTTCTTCTTTTAATAGATTTATTTTTGTTTCTGAAAAAGAAACGCTTGATAACAAAAACAAATCCCTTAAAAGAAGAAAAATAAAACTAACACTAAATTTCAAAAAAAGATAGATAAAAAAGAAAAACAATATGAGTCAATTTAGGACACCTGAGAAAGGCCGAATGGTGATTCAGTCAAAACGTTGTGAGAAAGAAAATAATATGAATGAGGAAAATAGTCCAATTAATACTTTTAGAATACTTTGAAAATGTTCCTTCCTCAAATAAAAGCAAGAAAGTTTTGTCAATAGTACTACTATATTGTCTCACAATCCTTTTTAAAAACTAGAAACTATTTTTCGAGCTTAAACAAAATCAAATTTTTTACACATGTCTAAACACCCTAGATATCAAATTTCAAGTCACTAGACGAAAAAGTAGCAAAGAAGTTTGGTAGAAACCATTTTTCTCTCTCTCTCTCTCATACACAAACACACTCACACAGGGTCACTTTAATAGTTATAGAATTTTTCCTGTCTATTATAGGATTTTCAATAATCCTGTTTAATAATGATTTTATTTTTTTTATTTTTTAGTTGCATGTTGTCCACTCACATGAAGAAGAGAAAGAACCTTGGGATGACAGATTTTGGAGATTTGTAGGCGATGATGGATTCCAAGCTACCCACAGACTCCTCAAAACATTAAATATTAATTTTGAGGTATCAACTTATTGTTATTATAATAGCTTTAGTTTTGAAGTTGGAGAAATTGTTTTTATTTCAATTTTTAACTAATATACAAAAATACAGACTGGATACATGAAACACTCCTTTTTTTCCTAAAAATCGTCAGTACCTTGCACTGATAATCCTCCCATTTCATAGGGAAGTTGTTTCTTATTTTCATTAGCAGAAATTAAAAGAAAGCTAGGGTTGTTACAATATGCTTATATTAAAGAATATTCTTGTCGTTACTTAACTATTTTGCGGTTTTACTATTTCTTTTAATTTGGTAGTTATTAGTAGGGATGTGACAATATGCTTTTATTTAAGAATATTCTGTCGATACTTGACTTTTAAAAAATTTTACCATTTCTTTTAATTCTGCAGTATGGCTGTGATTACATACTTTTATTTTAAAAATATTCCTCTAATAACTAGGGCTGTGGCAAGAATATTCTTTAAAAAAAGCATATCGTCACAACCCTAAAACTAACACACAGAAACTGCTGACATTTTAAAAGATTCAAATGAAGAACAGCTTTGAGCTCATAATATTTCTTATTTTTTCTTTTTGTTTAGTATGGAGAAACCATTGAAGCCTGTAATGTCGATAAGGATACGTTGGGAAGTGTGTTATACTATCTGGAATTAATGTCTTTTTTGTCTGATGAAGAAATCAATGCAATTAAGTATTGTGCCTTCAAGCCGCATTTAATTCCTTGTTTTTTGAAAGTGGTAAGTAAAATAATGATGCTAAATGTAATTGATGATTTAATTAATGTGATTTACTTACTTGTATAAATATTATTATATTAATATAAAAAGAATTAATGAATGTTGAATAAATGAATTCCTTGAAGAAGTTTGTAGATAAATGAAACAAGAAATGTTACATTTCATAAAAGAGTAAACAAAAATATTGTCCTGAAGAATAGATAAGTGAAACATACTGTTGAAGCTGGGGATTATGATGGATAATCAAGAAAAGAAGTATGCATGTGCCTCATGGTGGCAAAGAGAGAAGAAGTGAAGACCCTCGGAAGAGGAAATAGAAAAATGTAACTTTTTGGTGAAGATTACTAAAGGGAGATAATGGGTTAAAAACAAGACGCAGAACATATAAACTAAACTAGCACGCTTGAATGTTTTTCTCTTTTCAGTTCAGGGACACTTTGACCGGAAAAACAATTGAGAAAAATTCCATGGTACCACTTTTAGAGTATGAGTGGGCGTTGGATTTCCTCTACTGCCTCGGTTATGATCTTACTAATGTGGAGAAGACAGACACAGTGACTCCTCCAAAGGAAAGCTTCCAGGCTGTTGAAGCTGCAGGGAAAATCCTTTATGGCCTATTCATTCTGCCAGTTCAGTGAAGGCTCAAATGACTAAGCAGTTTTACATCAAAGAATGATGGAAATTGAAACGGTAAATATTTCATTTTTCAGATTTGGTTTTCATTACTTTGATTCATTTGAAAGGTGTTACCTAAAAATATCATTCTATCATGTATAGATTCTTACCTTGTCAATCTCATAAATGAGTAAAAAATTCATCTGTATTAATTTTTGCGGATTTTTGTCCTCATCATTATGGATACACAGATTATGCAGCCTTACCCCAAATGATTCCAAAAAATAAACAATTACCATTCAGTACAGATCTGACAATGGAAGACTAGATAAGAAAAGAAAATAAATTTATAAGATCAAAAAATCCAACCTGCGTGGATGAGATCCATCAACTCAATGAAAGTAACTCATCTAGGTGAAGGGCAATGCTGATTAAAAAAAGCCTGGGAATATAATGAGCACATAAGGACCACTTTTATCCAAAATAAAAATGGCCATACATTCCACTTTCTTTTTTCTTCTTCACTTTCAATTTCCACAGTTGTTAAAAATAGTAGTATAATGTTATGCATATCGTTAATGAAGATATGCCATAAAGATAAAAAAAATTAATTTAAGTTGAAGTTAAGTGTGTATTTTGAAATTGACAGCAGGCTAGTCTTACAAGCTTCTGACCTTACAAATGCTTTTTCTTGTTTTGACATTCCTTTTAGGTGAGATGAGTGCATATGTCATTAAGTTCATTATATGTTGTTAAGTTTCAGTATAAGGGTTAAGTTTTGTTTATAGTTGATTTTTGAAAACTAGAAAATTAGATTTGGGGGTTGAATTTTGAATAAGATTTTTAGATAGGATTTTTCGATTTTTGTGGAGTTTTTTTTGGATTATTTAGAGAGCTTGGGGACAGCTACGGCAATTTATAAGTATTATAAATTGGAAGTTTGTTTGAATCTCAATCTAACTAATTCTATGTTTTTAGGTTTCAACTTTTAATTGATTTTTATTGAACTTTCAGTTATTCTAAATTGCTTTTTGATTTCTTTTCAGGATCTGGGAATACTTTCCTAAAGACAGGAAAAATGCTTCAGAATATGAAAATCATCATACCAAGAACAAAATGTTTATATCTGAATTCTTGATGATTTATGTTAGACAATGATATATGAATTAACAAAAACAAAGTTTTTGAATAGTTAGAAACAGGTTATTTCCATAAACAATTTTTAATATTTATTACTTAAAACTTGTGCCAGATTTGAAGTCATTAGGGCATACAAGCAATTAGAAGTTTGAAGGTAAACAATTTTGAAAGCAAGTACAAAAGCAAACAATTCTGATATTCCCAATAAACTAATCTTCAAAGACCACATATGGTTACAAAAATGTTTCTCGCCTTAAATGACTCATTAGAAGTTGATAATCCATTTAACACAAACATACAAACAACTTATGTTTTTGTGTTTATAAAAAGATTTGATTCCATTGGTTTATGTATTAAAAGTTAAAAGCACTTGTGAGTCCAATGAATAATGACATTTGTATAGAATATAGCAAAATATTTTGAATAGCTATTGCTACTCCTGTTCACTGGCTAACTCATAAAAAACAGCACTTATATGTCAGAAATTTACTAATATTTAGAACCCCTCAAAATTGTGTTAACCACAGGAGTATAGGTACTGTTTTTAGTCATTTGGAAAATAAACATGAATAGCAGTAGCCCATTGAAATATTTTGCTATTTGTTATGAATATAATTATTTCTGGAATCACAAGTGGTTTTATCTTTTAATACATACACCAATAGAATCAAACATTTTTCATTGATTGGTGAGTGAACAAGTATGGCAATAGTTATTCAAAATATTTGGTTATTTTTTTACAAATATCATTATTTGTTTGAATCAAAAGTGTTCTTATTTTTTGATATATACACAAACAGAATCAAGTTTTATTAGTTGAGGTATATTTTTACATCAAGAAAAATATTGAAAAATTGCAGTAGGCATTTTCTAGTGTATTAAAAATCTTTTCTTTTTTTTTAATTCAAGTTCTTTGCTAATTAATTCTATTGTATAGGACATTAGGACAACAGGAAACAAAGTTTTTCTCATTTAGCATTGAAAAAGTAGGAAGCAAGAAAAATCAAGGTTGGCACATTTATTTTAAAAATACGAAAAAAGAAAAGGAAAAATCCATGGAAATAAGAAAAAGACTTGAATATTTTTGTGATAAAACGTATGAGTTTTCTGCATGTCATTAAAATTATTATTTAATTTCTTTCTGTGTTTTTGTGTTTTTACTTTTACTTTTATTTGATAATCTTAAATGTTTCTCTGCAAGGGAAGAAAGAATACCATTGCTTTTATTCTGAGAGTAATCATCATCATCATCATCATCGGGGGTCACTCGGAATGAGTAGGACTGCCTTCAAAGTGTCTTCCACTTGTAGATCCTCGGATAGCTAAATGGAATCCCTGTGGAAGTCGCCTGTGAGCGACATTATTTAATGTGGTTAGACTGCTGCAAGCACAGATAGCCACTACACAGGCTTTGACAGGAAGAGAGCCTGAATCCAGTGGCATGGAATTCAAGACGACTGGAGACCTTTACTTTCTGAGACTATTGTTTCATAGTAGAGTTTCATAAATGACAGGGTTTCCAAAAGTAATGCCTCTTTTTTTTTATTCTGCCCAAATGGATCAGATTGGATTGCTGATTGCAATTTTTATGATGACTGAACTTTTGGGCTCAAATCAGATTTTCTGTTGCTGATATAGCAGGCAATCTTGAAGAATTCTACAACACCCAATCTTCACCAACAGGATTAACTCAAGGACAATTTGTAGCTTATTTGTGTAGCTAGCCTGATCGGTCGACGTGTGGGGTGGGAGCATAGGAAAAAGGTAGTAGGTAGTCACTTGACTTGAATTAGATTGATTCAACCGCTCCTGTTCATGCCAAGAGCTACAGACCACCCACCTATTTGATACGATGTAGATGGTGATAATGATAGTGGTAATGCGGAATGGTAATGATGATAATAATGATGAAATTGGGGATGAAGCAGATATTTTATGGTTCTATAACAAAATATTTTATACCAACCAGAACAATATACACAGCCTTATTTTCGTTTTCACATATTTTTCTAAATCCTTGAGATGGGATATGATGAATTCTAAAAGTATTATTCGTTGTGAGAAAGAAAATAATATGGATGAGGAAAATAGTCCGAATAATACTTTTAGAATTCTTTATTTTCATTTTTATTTTATTTCTTATGGGTATACTCTGAAAAAGAAGGGGACTTTTTCCTCCTGAAAAAATGAGCACAGCCACATTTAATTTATTTATTCTTTTTTTTTTTTTGCCGGTCATAGTCTAAGAATAGCAACTAAAAAGAATGGAGACTTTTCTCCCCAAAGAACGGGACTGTTCTCTCAAAAAGAACGGAGAGTTCTCCTAAAACATTTTTCATTGTCCAAGTAACAAGCCACTTGTGTGATAACATAATTCTCAGCTCATATTTACGTGTGTCCTGAGTAAATGATTGTTCTCGGCTTTGAATTATCCAAAAAGGTTGATTTATGTAAAACGAACAAACCAACAATAATAAACATCAAAAGTTTTTGCTAATATAATCATGATGCATATCTTTTATCACTTTAATTAATCAATCTCGTTGATGAACAAATCTGACTCCGAAATCCAGACAGGAACAGCTCGTGGGTTCTAGGTATCGTATTGTAGTTATTTACAAAACTTTGATTTAACACAAGGTTAGAACTATGTGTTCTATGGCAGCTTCCAGGCTTTCTTTTTCAAAGTTTCAATTCTATCGTCAGAACCCATGAGCTGCACCTGTCTGGATTTCGGAGTCAGATTTATTCATCAACGAGATTATTTAATTGAGTTAACAAATCCTATCCGAAGAGAGAATTCAGTAATGAATGCATTGGAAAATTGCATGGATTTTGGAATCGAAATACACGATTTTATATTCCAATGCTTTGGTTACGATTACGATATGTTCACATTCGGGCTTACATCCTTTGGAAAGGAGTCCCTGTATTTCCTCTAGCTATGGAATGAATAGTTTAACTCATGTTATTCGAACAATGTGTCTGAAAGTGGAAGTTGTTCATAAAAATTTATCAACTCTTGGCAAAAAATGGAAGAAAAGGTTGATATGCCGTAAAAGAAATGAAACCAATCATATCTGACCAGAAAATTTAATGTACAAATAAAATCAAGTTTGAAATTTTTTTCTTATATTTTTATTTCATTTTATTGTTTTCTTCTCTTGTTTTTTGCTTTGTTTTGCCTTGTTGTTGTTTTGCCTTGTTGTTGTTTTGTTTGTTTCTTTTCTTTTTTCATTCTATTTAGGCTTCAAAACGATATAAGTATGGCCATAGGTTCACTTCTTTTTCTCTGTGATTTGAAGTAATCTTCTCACCGAAAACCATTTTTCGTTCAGTCCCGCCCGCATGTTAGTCAGGTAGGAGACGCAGTAATTTCCATTGTCTTTCAGTCTATCGTAGATCTTGTTCGCGGCAAAGACCTCCTTACTAGCCTTTATCATATCATTCCTAAGATCCTCCCAAAAGCTGTCGACTTTTGACACCTCTGTTTTCAAAGCTGCAATGTGTAGACGTTCTTCAACGTTCGAGAGCAAATCCACGGCTTCCTTGGCGCTTTTCTTAAACTGTTCGATTGACAAGACTTGCTTTCTCAGATCTTGTGTTGCTTCGGGAATCAGACCTATGTCATATTCGGCTCGGGGTGGCAACGATTGACAGTACTGACTTCGCGAAGCGCACAGCTCCAAGAATCTAAACATTTCTTCAGTATTCTTCACATCATTGGCGGTCATCTTTTTTGTATTTATGATTTTTGGAGAATCTGAATTGACTGATTTCGACATGTTTTATCGTTTCCTTTGCTTGTCAAGAAAATGTCTTTCCTGTAAAATAAATTAAAAAATCACACAATTGTTTCAAGTGTTTTAAGTAGAGTACAGGAGTATTTTTAAAATTAATACGTGATCCTTTCACTATTCATTAGATTGTACAACAGTAACTCCTTTTTTCTTCTTTTTTTATTATTATTCTTCAAAATGTTTTAAAGAAAATTATTCATTTGTAGATATATAATGAATAGGGATTTGGGATAATTTTCACTATTTACGGTTATCTTAATCTTAGTTGTTGAATTGACAATGTTTCTGCTGCTCCAATCCCAAGCTTTCTACATTGCTTTTCTTGGGTTTTATCTATTTGCTTTGTTTTGTTTTATCCTGTCAAACTAAGTTAATTTGAAACCGAACCCTTTATTCAATAAACAGGAGAAAGCTGAAACTATTTTATTATCCATGTTTTGGAATTTCCCGTGTTATTTGTTCATTCGTCTTCTAAGTTAATCCATTTCAATAAGAGAAGTTTTATTTTTTTATTTTTTCATTATCTGACGTCACAATTAAACCTACAATTTTCAGGTGAAAGTAAAACCCAACTTAAGAGGTTGTTTTGTCAATGAAAGAAAAATATCACTTTAATTAGTCTGTAAAAATGGAAAGGATAAAACGTTCCTCGTACGATATTTATGCTGGATTTTTGCTAAGAAGTATTTAAAAGGAGTCTTTGGTAGAAAAAGTGCTAACTAATAAAATCTGTAAATGCGTATTAATTCATAGAGGTAGTAAACCCAAATTTATAGTAATTTTATTTTTATTGGACTGTATTAGTTTTAAGTAGTGTAGGATGAATGGTCAGATTTGGGACTTCTGTAACTACAAATGTTTTATTTTCCTTCATAAATGCTGATTAGAGAACAGATTTAACTGATTAATTTTTTTTAATTAGCATTAAGATTATTTCAAAGTTGAAGCTTGTTATAAAATCAAAAGGTTTATTTGTTGTGGCTGATAGTAAACATTTGCTTAGCTATCAGGCATGACAAATAAACCTTTTGGTTTTATAAGCTTCAACTTTGGAATAATTTTGATGCTAATTAAAAGGGTAAATGTTTAATTCAAGCGAACAGACAGTTTCTAACCCTTGCATTAACTAGCGGGTATAGTTTTAAAGATGACAACGTTACATCATCTATCACGTGATTAAAATTTTAATTGGTTGCACGAAATGCTTAAATTACTTGCACGCGTTACAATTACAAAGGTTAGGGTTAGAGAATGAAACTATTTAATCAATCATATTGGCGACTTAACCTTGGTAACGGTGTCATCTTTAAAATACTACCTAGTCAATGCAAGGGTTAAAGGCTATCCGTTCCCTTGAAGTAAACATCTACCCGATAGCTAATCCAGCCAGTGGAAATAAGAATTCTCATTTTTAGCGCAAATTAACAAAGCTGATAAAAACGATATAAACAATGCATAACCAAAGTCCCCATTTATAACCAATTTCTAATCACCTTAGAAAATGTTATTACAGTCATTTTTTTAAATGTTTTTCATACAGTGTTTTTTTTCCTTTGAACTTTGTAGTCTCAGAAGTTTTTAACCTTACTAACAAGTTTTCATATTATTAATATTATTAATACATTTTGTATTAAAATGTATCTAATTTCGGGTTTCTACACGAAAAATATAAAGATTAGAGGCATTTTTGTTATTTCCTAGTTATATGAATTCAAATGAAAACAGATTGCTATATTTTTGTATTTTCTCTATTTAGCTGTGGATCAAAGGTCTGTATCACTATAGATTTTTTTTTATTCTATGACCTATATTTAAATAAGCAAACGAATGCCAATACTCCCCTGAAAATTATAGTATTTTCCCAAGCGCAAATGCTGCACACATGTGAGATTTTGAAGATAACAACACGAGCTTTGATAACACCTTCACTTATGGCAACCAATATTGTCACAGTAAATAAAAAGACGAACATAAATTGGTTGCATTTGGGGATAAAGTTAGCCAAAATTTCAGCATCCCATTAGTATATTGAAAAAAAAACAAAAAACAATTAGCGCAACCAAATCTCGATTAAGAAAAATTTTGGAAAAATGTTTATGGTTTTCTACATAATTTTTCCACCCAAAAAATACGCCCACCTCTTTTACATGACATTAAAATGGATTTTTTCCCAGTGAAAACATAATATGAATTCCACCCTAAAATTTATTTTTAGGATAAAAATAATCTCCAATTTTTTAAAGCTTTTAAAATAACATATCAGTTTCGAATCGTTGAAAATGAAGATAAAAGGAAATTAATGTATATATTTGGTATAGTCCTTTCTTGGCTTAAGAAATATGAATCGAATAAAAATTGAGAAAGCTAATGATCCCATATATTATTTATATTAATAAAATGGGGGGAATGAGGTTGTCAAAGTCCAGTGATAAAATCCTTCTCAAATGCTGAGAAAATAGACGAATAGACAACTGTATACGACAAAACCAGGGAGGGATGTGTAAAAATGTCGAAATGTGTGATTTTGTCAGGTATGACACCCCATCAACATAAAATTAATTGTTTTTCAGAAGCCCTCAGACGAAGCATGATAATTTGTATATTATACGGACTATAATCCTCATCTTCATATTTATTTAATTTACTATTTTTTCAGAATCCTTAAGATGAGGCATGATAATTTGTATTTTCACTATGCTCCTAATTTTTGTATTTGTAAAAATCACTACGTTATTTTGACAGCACAAAAATATCAGAGTGTATTTTTGATTCTGACCAGGATCAGAAAACCTGAAGAAGGCCAAATGATAAACTGCTAAAAACGTAGTGAATTTAACAAATGCAAAGATGAAGACCATAGTCCGAATAATAAATATACATTAAAGGAATTTATTGAAAAATAAAAAATTGTCGCCATACACACCTCTCTTCCTAAGTACCCCTTCTATCTTCTTTCCTTTTCTTTAAAGTTCGCTTTATAAATTTACAGAAATATATACATTTACAATATACATATACGTGTGTGTATATATATATATGTGTGTGTATGTCAGAAAAGGGCAAAAGAATATAGCGAGATTGCGTTTCAATTAGACTTTTTTTCACACATATACACCTTTCATTTATCTTCACCTCAGATAGTGTTTGTGTTTCCTTTATCAATAACTCAGTTCTTATGGCCAAAAGGATTATCCTTAATTATTAAGGAATGGGCAAGGAGTAATCTTTCCTTAAAGTCGAAATATTTGCCAGTGTTTGCATAAGAAATCTACTCTTTGGGTTTAGATTTTCATTCAGTTTTTTGATTGGCTTATGTCATGCAAAAACATCGTTTGTATTGACACTAAAAGAAGTTTGCGTCATAATAGAAAATATGCTCATTGCTTTAATATTTTAAAGTAGTAAAATTCGAGTTGGTTTGGAACTAAGAAAAAGAAGGGAAAGAAGAAGAGAGAAAGAAGAAGAAGAGGAAGAAGAAGAAGAAGAAGAGAGAGAAAAAAGAAGAAAAAGAAGAAGAGGATGAGGAAGAAGAAGAAGAAGGAGAGAGAGAGAAGAGTGAAAGAAGAAGAAAACGAAGAAGAAAAAGAGAAATAATAAGAAGAGGAGAGAGAAAGAATAAGACAAAGAAGAAAGAAAAAATTAAGAAAAACAAATATGAAGGAAAAACAAGAAAAAACGAGGAAAAAGAAAAAGAAGAAAAAGAAAGAAAAAGAATGATAAAGAAAATGAAAAAACAATGAGGAAGGAAAAAGAGTAATAATAATAAGAAGAAGACGAAGAAAAAGGAAAAAGAGAAAGAATAAGAAAAAGAAGAAAGAAAAATAACTAGGGTAAAGAAAATGAAGAAAAAAGAAGAATAAGAAAAAAGAAGACGAAGAAGAAAAAAGAGAGATAAAGAACTAGAAAGAAAATCGAAAAATTCCTTCTTAGATAAAATTATATTGCTCTATTTTCACTCAGACTGAGTTTGTGTCATTTGTTTTAGAATTTTTTTATATACCCTCGTATATGAATAGAAGTGTAAAAGATTTGCAAGTTATTCTTGCTTACTATATTACCTTTGGATGGTATTGAAAATAGACCTTTAAAATTACACGCAGTTTAAAATTCTTTATTTTTTTTTCTACTTTATACCTTTTTTACAAGTTGAGTTGTAGAGTAGAATTGTTTATATTGGAGCCTCTTTCTGTGTTATTTCCATCACGACACCAGCTACTTAAATTCAGAATAAGATAAGACTAGAATGCGGTTGGCTTTGTTAACTGTAAATAAAATAAAACTGAAGGGACCAGGCAAGAAACAGAAAGAAGATGTTGCTGAAGTAGTTGCTTACACTCGATTTTCTAGCAGAATTCACATAAAGAAAAGCAATGACCTGCTTACAAAGATGCCGCGAATTCAAGCAACTTCGCGGCTTCCCAGCTAAGTTGATAATGGCGGCGTTGTTGGTTTGATTGGAGAAGGAGTTTGAAAGCTACTTGAAAACCCAAAGGAGAAAATAAAAAAGGTCATGGAGAAAGGGCAATGGAAATCCTCTCATTGAAGATCTAAGTCATAGCTCAAACTAACAGAAGGAAAAGGCTGGAGAGAAAAGAAATGAACGGGACAGGAGGTAACGTGATTAGATACGTAACTGGGAAAGTAGTCGTGTGGCCTCAAAAACAATTTATACCCTCATACAATTATTTTTTTCTAATCATAGTGAATTTCAGCTATTATTATTATCATGAGTTCCCACAGTGTTCATTATTAGGCTGTGAGAATATGCTTTTATTTAAGAATATTCTTGTCATTATTTGATTATTTTGCGATTTTACCATTTCTTTTAATTCTGTGATATTAGTAGGGCTGTGATGATAAGCTATTAAAGAATATTCGTGTCGTTACTTAACTATTTTACGATTTTGCCATTTAATCTGTAGGGGACTTCGTGTTATTCCCCCAAACAAATAAATAAGAAAAGGAATAAATACACTCCAATTTTCGTAAAATAAACTTTTGTTTATTTTTATCAAGAACAAAATAAAGCAACTTTTTGATACATACAAGTATACAAAAATAGTAGTCCTTGAAGAAAGTCATAAAAAAAAGGAAGAAAGGATTAGA
>JAYKTE010917543.1:0-16437 GCA_036873565.1 Xipholeptos notoides
ATCACCAGTCACAGCTCAGTGTTAGGCCTAGAACAATCATATTAATAAGTTTTATAAATAAATAGATTAATGATAAAGCCTGTACACTTGATCTTTGGGTTTTTGTCTGCTGAAAGAAATTCAAAGTTAACTATCATATTAAAGATTTCATAACTAGAGAGATTAATAATAAAGCCTGTAGCTTCAATCCATGAGTCTATTGCTGAAAGAAATTTGAAGCTACATCACCAGTTACGGTTTCGTGCCATTCCTGGAACTATAATAATAATGAGCATCATAAATAGAAAGATTAATAATAAATCTTGTAGATTCAATCCCTGAGTCCATTGCTGAAAGAAGTTTGGAGCTACATCACCATTTACAGTTTAGTGTCATCCCTAGAAATATAATATTAATGAACATCATAAATAGATTTTCGTGTCTACGTCTGCTAAAAGGCAATAGACCACATTAAGTCTGTAGGCTTCTGTCTATTTACTGTCAGACTGAGCTAATTTCTATAAACATTCTTAAGATGAAATAAAATCCGACCTCAATTTTATATTGGTCTGCTTTTCTTTTGGCATAGGAAATACAATACAATACAATCAAGTAAAAATTCTAAGAACCAAGAGCACGCAATAAGGAAATCCAGACTGAACACTATTAAATACGATATTCTCTTCGACTCTATAGATTACAATAAAAATGAATAAAATAAACTTTGAATGCTTAGCAGTATAATCTCTAGTTATGCTATTCCTGCAAATAAATTTTAGATTGTTGGCCTTAATTTTGAGATAAGGCCTGATAATTAATATTCTCTATTTTTTGGGTGGGTGGGAGCTATATTTTTTTAGATAAGACTTGATAATAAGTATCATTTAGATTATTCAGACCTTTATTCATCTTGATTGTTATATATACAACCTTTCTTTAACTTAGAGATAAATTAATTAAACAGATATGTAGTGATATATGAAATGAATATAAGATGTATTTTTTAGATAAAGCTTGGTAATAAATATTTTTTAGATTATTATTATTCAGATCATTTTTCCCATCTTGATTGTTATATAAACAATTCTTTAAACTTTAAGTGAGATAATTGAATCAAACATAGTATATAGTAAAAAATGGCATTAAAATAAAATGTATTTTTTAGATAAGGCTTGATAATTAGTATTATTTAGATTATTCAGACATTTTTTCCCATTTGAACTGTTATATCTCCATTGTTTTATACACATTTCTTTATTTAAGTAAGAGATAAAATAATCAGACAGAATATGTAGTAAAAAGTGAAATAAATAGAGAAAATGTATAGAATGATGATTTAGAAAGGCTGACTCATATTTTGACTTAGAAAAACTTAGTTATATGATATTTTGCCAAAAATTCAATAAATCTATAGAAATACCACAAATGTAGATCAATTCATTTAACCTTTGACAGAGCATTATATTTCTGAGATTTTCTATCTAGAAGCATGTCAGCATTTTGAAAATATCCACCCTAATATACATATTTTTTATTCCAGTTAATTTATGCGCACGCACACGCACACACACACACACACACACACACACACACACACACACACACACACACACACACACACATACACATTAAATTGTCCCAAAAGTTTGTAAACACTTTCAAATTTCACTTACCAAGTAATATCAAAAAATTAATTCTTAAAATAAAGACCATCATTTTCCAAGACTTTTCTGCCATCGATCTCCGAGCTTTTGGATCTGGTGAAGGTACCATTCAGCTGGCTTTGAATCAAAGAATTCTTGATACACTTTCTCAAACTTTTGGGACAACCTAGTAGTTATTTGAACTATTGTCCTCATCAATATCTCTCTTTCTCTCTCTCTCTCTTTCTCTCTCTCTCTCCCTATATATAGCTTTTGGTCTGATGACTGTGAAGGCGAGAAACTGAGACACCAAAGGCTGTTGACTCTGTGTCCACGATTATCTACTACACACACTCTATCACTGATATTGAGCACTTTAACTATAAATATAGGCAAACTTACTCTACTATATATATATATATATATATATATATATATATACAGGGTTTGGACAAAATAATTGAAACACTTGTGAATTTTGCATCAAATTTAAAACATTTATAATAATTGAAAAAATTATCAAAATGTTGATTTTTCAATTTTTCTTTAATTTTAATTGTTGCCTTAAATTAATTGGTTACATTTATTTTTTAGTTCTGATAGTTTAGGATAGTAAAAAGGAATTAAAAGGACAGTTAAATTAGATTTGAGAAATATCAATACATTTACATTATTTTATCTAACCCCTATATATATATATATATAGATAGATAGATATATATATATATAATTAAATTTTCTGCCTGTTTAATTGTTTACTTGGAACACAGACTACACTGAATGGCAGGCACTAGCAGTAATGTAACACAACATTTGCCTGGACACAGTTTGATGAAGCTAACATATAATTCGGTAGAGAAGGTGTGAACAAGTAATTTTTGTTCTGGAGTGTACGCGCTGCCTGGCTATAACTAAGAAATATGCGAGGTGAGGCAAACTGCCACTGCGTGCAGCTGTTTCGAAGAAGCTGAGTACATAACTAATAGGCAGAGCTGTTTTTCGCACCTTTTGGATCCGTGAAAAAAAAAGTGTGGTGGAGGTGAGTGGGGATGAAAGGGGGAAGGGTGAAGGAAGAGAGAGAAAAAGAGAAAAAGTAAATGACAATAACAGCCACTGCGTCAGCAATAAATTTTTCAAGCTGACTCGTGAAACATTGTGAACAGGGGAAAAGCAATTTCTTTCCCTCTTTGTTACCCCATTAAATCTAAATGAATCTGGAGAGGGCTGGGATGGAAGAAGGTAAAATAGAGGGAAAGAGATAAAGAGAGAGAAAGGGAGATAAAGAGAAATGGAAACAAGAAATGAATGAACAAACGCACAATAACTGAAATGAATGAATAAAATAATGAATTAACTTAAAAAGAAAGAAATAAAGGAAAAACAGAAAGGAAAAAAAAATTATTACAAATTTATACGGTACATGTTCAAAAAGTTACAAGGCACCTTAAAAGAATATCAAACACTGAGAATGGGAGATCTAGGTGGCCAAATTTATTTAGGGATTATTTTTTTCAGAAATTAATGTTCAAATAACAAAGTGAAATGTTCATGGTATGAGCCATGGCACAATCTAGCTGAAAATCATTAATCAATCATTCTTTTTCCCATATGAAAGGTGCATAGTGCCTTTCTGAACATGCTCTATATGACAAGCATTATATTCTGTTTGTTGGACCATGTTTTTAAGAATAACCAGTTAATTGCTCTTCTTCACTCAACTGGTCAATGAATAAATGAAAGATGCACAGTAATTTTTTTAATGTATTAAGAGAAAAAGATTATTTTCACAAATTCTTTTCAAAAACTCTTTTGGATTCTTTGATTCTTTGATGCTATATACAACATTTTTATGAGCAAAGAGAGGAACTAATTTTCTCTCTCCCTATCCCTTCCCTCTTCCTTCTTTTGTCTTCACCTTCTTCTTCATCTTCTTCTTTTCTTCTTCTAATTCTTCTACATGTCCCTCTTCTTTTTTTTCTTTTCTTCTACCTCTTCTACTTCTATCTCTTCTACTTCTTCTTCTACTTCTCCTTTTTTTACTCCTTTTTCTTCTTCTTTTTCTTCTACTCATTCTTCTTCTACTACTTCTTCTTCTTCCTTTTCTCTACCATTTTATCTCTTTCTCATTTATTGATTGTAAATTAAGACTGAATTCATAAATCACACATTAGAATGCATGTTAGGTAAGTTAAAACATATGTCCATACACATGCATGTGTAAGCACTCATACACACATATATGTTTGATGACATTGACATTGATTTAATGTAAAAGTAAAATTAGGCAACAGACTTTCATTTCGGTATGTTGCTAGGGTTGTTCCAAAAGTAATGCCCCCTATTTTTTTATTCCACCCGAATGGATCAGACGGGAGTGCAAATTTTATTGTTAAGATAACTGAACTTAAGCATTTATGAACTGAAAGTTTCATTTCTTTGCCCCAGATATTGACTGTGTGAGACTTTAAGAAAGCAACCTTTGTCATGTATGTGTGTCAGAAGCAACGATGCATCATTAATTCCTTCATGCAGAAAAAATTGAAATGATAAACATTCACATACACCTGTTGAACATTTAAAAAACCAATGCACTTTATGTAATCACAGTTAGGAGATTGGTTCATCAATTTCAGAGTGGCAACACAGATGTTAGTGACAAGTGTGCTTTGCCACGAAAATCATGTTCATCGATGACAAAAAGTGCGTTGAAAATGATGCTGACTTTGTAGAAAAATAAATTCTAGAGCACAAAAGGAGGCTCATTTTAATGGTACCACTTCTGCCTTCATAATTCTTCAACTTTTTAAAAATGACTATAAAAGATAGGTGGCATTTTCATTCATCAAAATTTGGTGGATGGGGCATAAAAATCTGCATTATTTAGATTATTCAGACTATTGTTCTCATTCATTGCTTTATGTAAACACTTTCTTTATTTGAATAATTTTTGAGATGAGGCTTATTAAATTGTATTTTTTAGATTTGTTATCATTTTTATCAGGATACTAGCAATATTGCCCAACCTTGCTAGCAGGTTGCTTTTATTCTCCTTTTGTACTCATTTTGATCTGTGTTTTTTGTAATTTCAAGATTTTTTTGTTCTTTCTACAAAAACTTCTATGATTTTTTGAAAGTTGAAAATTATTTAAGTAAACTGTGGTTATATTGATACTCCAATGACCAATGTAGCCCTCACACAACAAACACTATGTGCTCGTAATGGTCCAATTTTCAAGTTTGACCTCTTGGCAGCAATCATACACTTGAAGTGCTTTGATTGGAGGTGTGGGGTAATCAGGAGAGCTACTGGTTACCAAATGTCAAATTAATTTAGCTGTTTAGTAAAGGGTTTGTATATAAATTGGCACTTTCAAATTGATATGATCATTTACTGATGGTTATTTTCATACAAATTTGAGAATGCTAGTTTTTTAGGTTTATTAAGGTGTGGGGTAATCAGGAGAGCTACTGGTTACCACATGTCGAATTAACTTAGCTGTTAAGTAAATTGTTTTGTATATAAATTGGCTTTTCCAAATAGATAAGATCATATAAACACAAGAAAAAATATGGAAAATTGTGTCTTATACTTTTCCTTGAGTATTAATCCCAAAGCAAGCATAACAGCTAAATTAGAATTGCAACCACTTATCACAATTCTACACTTATATTGTAACTTCAACACTTTTGAATTAACTATTTCAATGTAGCTTGAGTAAAAGTTCATAGCAATGCTAGAGTTGTGAAACCTTGTTTGAATTATTTCATCTTTTCTTGTTAATAATAATTCTTTTTAGCCTAAACCATAAAATATGTTGAAAAAAATTCATTTAGTCACATTTCATTGAAATATTTTTTAGTTAGTGCATGGATCCTCTGGGGTAGAATATGCGCTAATAATTCAAAATTTTCCTGTTAATGTGAACAAATAACCCTCATGCAATTGCCTCATAGGAATGAAACTATGTTTCCAATTGTTTAACACCTTTACTCCCCTGCCTATACGACAGAATGCTGAAATCTTATTCAGCAGTATTGAAGAATAAATAAGTTTCTACACAACTCCTAATTCTTACTATTCATATTTATTTTACAAGGGTCGATCCAAAAGTAATGCCACCTATTTCTTAAAGTTGTTTTTTAAAAGTTGAAGACATACAAAAATGGGAGAGGTACTATTAAAACAAACAACTTTTTGTGCCCTATAATTTATTTTTATATGTAGTCACCACCATTCTCATTTCACTTTTGCCAGCGTGAACTAAATGGTCCATTTTCCTGTCTGGAGCATGCTTTGTCACTGACATCTCTGTTGCTTTCTTCATCAGTGGCAAAAGTGCATTGGAAAGGGTAGAATCTATGTAAAATAAATTATGAAGCACAAAAGATTGCTTGTTTAAATGCTACCACTCCTGTTTTCGTATTTTTTCAAATTTTTGAGTTAAAAGCTAAAAAATTGGAATTACTTTTGTAACTACCTTTGTACAATTAGATCGATATGGTATCAAATAATATCTATTAAAAACAGATGGAGGACTCATTAAAACAATACTAAGTGGAATATGATAAGACAGTGAAACACACAATGTATGGAGTTATAAAATAATATTGTGTTTGTTATTTTTATAACATTATATTCAGAAATATTTCATTAAAAGGAATTTTCATTTTTCTTTTTAATATTTTTAATTCAATTTTTTCTTGTTTTGTAATAAGAAACTTAGTTTTAGCATATAAATATACATATATATAAATATATATAAAGGTAGAATTCTTTCATTTAAACAAGTTTATTAAAAAGAACAGAAATATTTTGTCTATTTATCTTTTTAAAATTTTTTGGAACTTTAATATAAATGATTAATAAAGAACAACAAAATGTAGAAATAATATTATATTTCTAAGCCAATGATTAAAAATTTATGTTACAAAAAACTGTCATCAGGGCTTCAAATATTTAAGTATGTAAAAATTAAATTTTTCAAAATATAACATTATTTCCATATTTTGTTATTATTTAATAATTTATATTCTATATATATATATATGTATATATATATATATATATATTTATATTTATATATATACAGAGAAAGAGAGATAGAGAGAGGGGGGGAGAGAGAGAATTATGAAGCAATGAAAACTGAATGGATAGATAGATTGTAATGAACAAACTGTAAGATATATATACAACTGTAAGTATATATATACAGAGAAAGAGAGATAGAGAGAGAGAGAGAGGGGGAGAGAGAGAGTTATGAAGCAATGAAAACTGAATGGATAGATAGATTGTAATGAACAAACTGTAATAGATAGATTGATTGATAGACATGAACAGAACAGGATAAGTTAAGAGATAGATAGAGGGAGATATGAATAAAGTGATATAGATATATACATACATAAATACATAAATACCCACAGAATGAGATGAACAGAGAGATACATACAAACAGAATTAGATAGATAGATAGATAGAGAAGATAGATAAATAGATAGATGTAACAGCTGAAACATACAGATACATGGACATGAACATGGATGGAGAGTGATCAGACAAATAAATAGATCGATTCAAATAGTGATTGGACAAAATAATGGAAACACATTGACATTTCTCAAATCTAATACACCTGTCATTTTAATTCTTTTTACAATTACAAACTATCTGAACTAAAAAATAGATTTAATCATTTAATTCAGGACAACAATTAATATAAATAAAAATTTTAAAAACAAGATTTTGATAATTTTTTTCAATTCTTATAAGTGTTTAAATAATACAAAATTCACAGTTGTTTCCATTATTTTGTCCAACCCCTGTGGATAGGAAGGTAGCTAGCTAAATACATGAATAGATACATGAACACATAATTAAACAGATAGACAGATAAATAGATAGATAGATGATTAAAGATTGTATTTATCTTTATGTATGATTTGCACTTGTACAAATGTCTTAAGATAAGTATAAGCAGGATTACGATAAGTGTATTAAGATAGTAAAATTTTTATCTATTTTCATTATTGTTACTGTTTTATTACTATTATGTAAAACTCTATTATTAAGATATTAAGTACTTTATTTTGATAGTCAGTAAACTAAATACTTTCTTTCAAAATTGTTTTGATTATTTGAATGATCCAATCTTTATGTTATCTTGGAAATTATATTTTGAAATTATTATAACTGATTATAGTTATTCACTTATGATACTTTTAAAATATAATTTCCATTATATAAAAATACATTATCAAATCATTGATTTGTATAACAATGTAATTAAAAAGATCTTCAAGATTAAGAAAATGAATTGATATGTCTTTAGTAGCATTAAAAATATGAAATGTACCACTTAGCTCTATTGATAAAGAGGTTAATCTCCTAAGATCGAGTTTGAGTATATATCTATGGTTGTGTCCTACTGATGATTTCTAATTATGAAAGAATGAACCAGGGATGTGTAGAACTACTAATATATACAATAATGTTATTATTAAAAAAGAAGACAGTTTATTCACTCATATATAAATTATATATAACTTGCAAAACACAATTTCTATATACTTGTATCAAAAAGGAAGTACACTTGGACAATGGGTAGGCAGTTGAACTTCGGAATCATAATATGCGAGTTCAAATCCCAGTTGTTCCATTTTAATTCATAACTGAACTGATACCCTTAGGAAAGGTATGATTCCTCACATTCCCCCCAGCTATGGATTGAATAAGGCATATTGTGTTATTCAAAAGACTATGTGTGGACAAAAAAGAATGTTTACCGAAAATGATTGTCCTCAGCATTAAATGACCTAAAAAGGCTGGTATGCCATTTGTTTGTTTATTTTGTTTTACTGTATATCAATCTTTTTAGGTCATTTAATGCCGAGAACAATCTTTTTTGAGAAACGTTCTTGATATGCCGTAAAACAAACAAACTTGTATGAAAAGAAAGGTTTGATTCAACTAGTGCCATTTTAAATAAGTATAATGATTAAGCCAGAATAGCAATAGCTATTTAAAATATTCCACCGTTTTTGGTAAATATTATTCATTGAAATCACAAGTTTCCTGGGTTTTTTATTTTTATGGTATAATCAAAATTTTTGCTAATAACTCAATTGCTATTTATATATAATTAGAAGCTGAATTAGTCTGTATGGATAAACAGCTTTTAAGTAATATTTTCTCTTGTTTTACTCCTTCATTTATCTTCTCTGAAATAATGACTTCCATGCCAGGTGTAGTCATACCAAATCCATTCAATATTTACATATTTATATACATCATTTGTGTTTGTTATAATCATTTGTTCTGCTACCGAAGTAATGCCTTCCATCCTGACTGTAGTTGTGCTGGATCCATTCTATTACATATTTTATTTGTATTTGTTATAATCATTTGAAGTAATGCCTTCCATCCTTGATGAACTAGTGCTGGGCCTATTGTATTACATACATAATTTGTGCTTGGTCTATCAGCCTTTGATTGAATTTATTTTCTAAATTTATTTTATGTTTTTCTTTGAATAAGCTTTTTATGTGAAAAATAGAGTAATTATTATTTTGAATATTTTGCTATTCATCATAAATATCATTATTTATTGGAATCAAAAGTTTTCTTTTTTTTTAATGCATACACAAACAGAATTTGTTTTTTTCATGTAAATATTTTACTATTTTTAGTAGATATCTTTATTCATCAGAATCAAAAATTTTCTTACATCTTAGATTTCTGTATAGTTAAATGCTTTGAACTTAAAAATCACTACTCCAAGCCATATTCCTTTTTGGAAGCTTCTAATTCTGTACAGTTTAGATTATTAGCAATATAAGTTTTGTGTGGGTAACATAATTAGCTTTAAAATAATACCTACAAGAGTAACACAGCATAGTGATAGGACCACTTCTGAGTGAGATGAAGCTGAAGGAGATATCATTGAAGTTAAAAATTGATCAATCAGTTGTTCATAGGAAATGTAGTGTAATAACCTGTTTTAACGCACTTAGTATTTAGTATACATTTCAGGTGATGTGTGTGTGTGTGTGTGTGTGTGTGTGTGTGTGTGTGTGTGTGTGTAAGATATAACTTACTGACCTGTTCAGGTTGAGCTGGCTCCAACCATAGAATTTACATGAACTCACATGGTGAGTTTTAATTTAATTTTGTACAGTCTGAAACCATATGTACAGTGGTTGGGAAAAATAATGAAAACACCTATGAATTTTGCATCAAATTTAAAACACTTATAATAATTGAAAAAATTATCAAAATGCTTTTTTAAGATCTATCTATGTTAATTGATGTCCTTAATTAAGTGGTTAAATTCATTTTTTAGTTCAAATAGTTTATAATTATGAAAAGAATTAAAATGGCAAGTTTATTAGATTTTAGAAATGTCAAGGTGTTTCCTTTATTTTGTCCAACCCATGTCTATCAAGTTCAGGGAGTTTCTATTTAATTCAAAGATTTAATACAGTGCTCTCTTGTTAAAATGAATCTCCACTAATAACATGTAATTGCTTATAATACACCCTGAAATATCAAAAAAAAAATAGTGCACTTTAATAAATTGATAAGTTATTTCACAAACATAATTTAAAATTAAACATATATACAGCATGATAAGCAATTTTATTTTTACACCGGATTCAAACACTTAGATTTTTACTTTGTTTTTATCAATACTGTTATATCTTAAGATTTTCTGCAAGACCCCAGTTTTAACTCATGTATACAATCAAACTGTATATACTAATACATCTAATTATGAGTTATCAACCCAGAGATTCACTTAGAATTGTAGAAGCTCCACTCCTTTATCCCATTTGCCACAGGTTGTGAAGTTAACAATGATAAGGATGAGAACAATAGTCCGCAAAACAGATGTACCAATTATTTCAAGAATAGTGAAGATGACAATGATAAAGACAAGGACAACAGTCTAAAAAAAATCGATGTACAAATTATCGAATCTCATTTCAAAGATTCAGAAAGACTAGTGCAACTTGTGTTTAAAGATCATATCAATGATGTAAAAAATATCAAAAGTGGTTATTCTTGGTACTGAATGACTAAAAAGGGTTAAAAACAAAATGAATCAAAATGTAACCAATTACTGAATTGGTGTTGGGAAGAGTTAAATACTGTATTCTGTAAGCTACTATACAAAGAAACCATTAAAATCTAAAATATCTCTTGAAGACAACAAATGCTCACAGAAGACGTATTGTCTCTTTCTAATGTTACTGGGTCAAAATCATTTGTTTGACTTCAGCTTCCATCCAATGTTATTCGGCTAAACTTAGAATTTGTTAAATTTGTGCTCTTGTTGAAAGAACAAGACACTATGCAGGTGCGGCATTACAAAATGAATAAAACAAAAAACCAAAACGAGGAGTGGTTAAATCAAAAATAGTCTTCTTTTTTTGGTGAAAAAGCTGTCATAGCAGAGTGGAGATGTATTAGACTGCACAAGCAAAGCATACTTGTTTGAATTCAAATTCGTTTTAAGCATCAAATATTAGAAAGAAGCACAACATCTAAACTTATTTATTAATCGAACTTTGTCTGTGTGTCTGTGTAGGAGTTCATTCACTATGGACTCCAAAATAGCTAAGCTGATTTTCTTGAAAATTCACACAGCTGAATTTTATATGTCTATGTCTGTTCTTAGCCAAGTTTTATCTCAGAATACTTAAAAAAAGTATCGAAAATCAATAAAAAAAATCAGGTTCTAGAAGTAAGTGCAGCACTACAATTAAGAGTAAAACCGTGAACATTGTGATTATAAATGCATAACTGTGTAGTGGGTCAGTTGTTAGAGCATTTGTTTTGCATGATATGGTCTGCAGTTTCAAATACCATTTGAGGTTTTGAATGGTAACAAAATAGTGTGTCACTAATGAGATTCAACAATATTGAAAGAGCTGTTTGGCCCTATTTTATAAGTTATGCAAGATTTTGTGTTGAATTTTAATATAAAATTTCATTTATATATATATTTATATATATATATATACATATATATTTGGCCATATATAAAAAAAATTGAGTTACAAGGGCAGTGCTGGGCTATTCTGCACCCAGGTTGTAAATTAGTCTTCAGCTATGAAATCGCAAAACAAGTTCAAATCCCTATTGCCCAGGAAGATTAACTTTTGAGCATGTCCCTTAAGCAAGGTATGAATTAATATATTGTGTTAAACAGCAAAATTATCATTTATCTACTGATCTGTGTTGATCAATTAATTAAATGTTTGGACCATAGAATCATAATATGTGAGTTCAAATCCCATGTGAATCATTACATTCACCTATATTACTCTGTGCTGGTGGGGACCATTAACTCCATAGAGCAAATATTTTAGATGAAAGACAAATTGGACTCTAAAACTTAGGTATATAAGGTGAGTAATTTAGAGGAGCAATTCATCTAGATCAGTGGTTCTAAACCATTTTTTATTCATGGACTCCTTATCCTTTTTTTTTTGGTGAACCCCTTCATAGCTTTGGACATAAGTACAATTTTCTACTTTTTACTAATATAAATTTCTATTTTAAGCTTTTAATTTTAAAAGATATATAATTATAATTAGGTTTATTTTTTAATCAAAACTAAGTATTCTACAGCAATAATAACATCAGGTGCCCAAAAAAGTCTTTGCCAATTTTTGTTGACTTAAATTAGGCCCCTCTTTTTCATTATTAACAAGCATAGTTATGCAGAAACCAACTTGTATTGACAAGTAAATTTTTGAATGGTCTCAGTTTTTATAATTTTTCATGACTAATATTATTTTATTACTTATTTCAGACCTTAAATATGACTGATAAAAAAATTGATAATTTGTGCTTGTCTATTGTATGTGTTTAAACCTGGCAGTTTATCTAATATCTATACTATTAAAATGTTTCTTCCATTGTCAGGTGACTCAAGCTCGGGGAGAGCAGAGCTCCTCAGGCAGTTGAATTCACTGTGGCATTATTTATCTACACTAGTTAAAAAAATGTATTGGTCAGTTGGTTGGTTGGCTGGTTGGTTGGTTGTTTGAGTGATTGGTTGTTTGGGTGATTGGTTGTTTGGGTGATTGGCTGGTTAGTTGTATGATTGACTTGTTGGTTGGTTGGTTGGTTGGTTGCATGATTGGTTGTTTGTCTAATGATTTGTTGGTTTGATTGGTTGGTTGGTTGGTTTGTTGTTGGTTGGTTGGTTTAAAATCCAAAAACTTTCTTTCATCCTCACATCATTTTATATAGCACTAATTCCACTATTTTACCCAAAAGTAGAAGAGATAATGAGATTCCTATCTTTCTAAAGGGCATTTGCCTTAATATAAATGTAACAGAGCAGCTTGGATTCAAACTCATGTATTATAATTCCAACATCCAATACAGCATAAGGCAGCGAGAATGGAGCAGTAGTAAAAGCTTGGATGCTGAAATCGTATTACACAAGTTCAAATCCCAATCAAAACCATTGAATTCATTTTCAGCTGTCTCAGACAGATCAGGCTTGTTGACTCAGAAGCGTAACTCATCTAGGTGTAAGGATAACACTGATTCTAAAAATCTGAGTGCATCGAATCAATGAGAGTAACTCGTCTAGGTGAAGGGCAATACTTATTACAAAAGCCCAGCAATATAATGAGTATGTAAAACTGGCCTTGTGCTCAACTCTGGTTGGTTCTTGCGCAAGTAGATATATGCATCATTCCATCTATCCCTCTACACCATGGGAATGCCTCTTCAAATTTTTATATAATCTGAATTCTGTTAAAAAGTAAACTTTGAAATTTTTTTGATTAGATAAACTTTTTACATCAATTCCTGCATTATATCTGCAGTTAAAATATGAGAGTCGTTTCAAAAGTAATGCCTCCTATTTTTTCTATTCCACCCAAATCGATCAGAGGGGATTGTAAATTGCATTGTTATGATGACTGAACTTATGCATTCACCACCTGAAAGTTTCATCTCACTGTTGCAGATATTGATCTTTGGAGACTCTAAGAAAGCAACACCTGTCATGGATGTGCATCAGAATAAACCAATCAACATTCACCAGCTCCTGTAGAACATTTAAATAGCCGATTCAGTTGATGTCAACGTAGTTAGAAGATGGGTTCGTCGATTTCTGAGTGGCGACAGAGATGTAAATGACAAAGCACACTCCATAGGCTTTGTTCATTGATAACAAAAGTGTATTGAGAATGATGGTGACTATGTAGATAAATTAATTCTGGAACACGAAAGGTTGCTCAGTTAAATGGTACTACTCCTATCTTTGTATCTCTTCAAATTAAAAAAAAAAGATTCAGAATTAGATGGTATTACTTTTGGTATAATCTTTGTAGACATTTGGAAACAAATAATATTATAAAAAAAAATGTATTATAATTCTAAAAGTCATAAAAAATAAAATTTTGTCCCCTTTTTAAAAAATCTTTTTTCCAGGATAAAGGCTAATGTATTTTCTACTTGTACAACCTGCCTAAACCTTATAAGTTGAAACTTTTAGAAATTTGAATATTTCTGGAATTAGATTGAAATCAAAGTTGTACCATATTTTACTCTATGTTAACGACAGTTTTTCAGTGTAATACTGTTAAGACCAAGGAATCAAATCTATTCATTTTGTCTAGTCATTAAACTTATACAAAATTTCTTTAGACAAAAAATAAATTTCATCTTATTCATATTTTCATATATTGAGACCAAGGAGATGAATTTAGTCTTTTTTCTTAGTTCTTAGTATTATTTCTTTTTTTTTTTCTTAAAAGAAATAATTTTAGAAAAATAACAAAGTATTTTCATTGATTGAGACCACAAAGATGAATTTAATCCTCAATTTTAGTTTTTAGTTCATTTTAGAAAAAAATTATTTTAAACAAATTATACAGTTCAAGTCAGTTATACGTCTATCTAAAAAAATAAAGATTGTGAAGGAAGTCCCGCAAGCCACATATTTTTAGCTATGCAGATGTTAGGATTTAGTCGGTTTTTCCCAATTTTGGATTTATATTTGCCCAAAGGTTATTTTTCTTAAATTTTATACTTGTTTTCTTTTAATTCATTTAAAAGACAAATTTTTTTTGTCCTCACATCTTTAACAGATGAATTCAAATAGCATTTTAGCTACTCGAAGTAAGCTTGAGGCTATAATGCACTTAACGTTTTTGGAATTCATAAATTAATAGAAATAAACAGTTGTTTTATAAGATTTTATCCCAAACTTTGAAAAAAAAAAATTGTATTGAATTTGTGAGTTTCAAATATTTAACTTCATCAATATTTGATAATAATATCTCAATCATCAATATTTAAATCAAATAGACTTCTATTCTCATAATTTATTCTTAGATTTCCAACGTGCCATTTGGCAATCTTCAGGTAATAGTTGACATATACTATAGTAGTCTTTAATGTTAGTTTATTCAAAGTCTAAGATTCACGTGGTGTAAAAATGATTAATTCTGACTGCAGATTGAAATATCATACTTTAGACTTTTGTGTTGGAAAAAGAATCAGTTTTCCTTTTGCTATATTTGAAGAGACACATTTTTAGAGAAGAAATTGTGAATCTTGAATCTTGAATAGCATAGTTTTGGCCTGGAAAAAGAATCAGTTTTCTGTTTTCTATACTTGAAGATACACATTGTATGAGATAAACTAGTGAATCTTTAATGGTATAGTTTTCGGTTCGAAAAAGAATCTGTTTTCCTTTTTCTATACTTAATGAGACAAATTTCATTGAAATTTTTTATCAACTGGTAGTGACTAGTGGATATATCTATAGTAGTGTTGCCCTTCACCTAGATGAGTTACTCTCCCAAGTTAACAAGCCTCATCCGTCCGAGGCAGCTGAAAGTGGATGTAATCGGTTTAACTGGGATTTGAACTTGTGTAAAATGATTCCAGTGACCAAGCTTTTACCACTACTCCATCTTTGCTGCCAGCGAGTAAAGGATATATCTACTTGGTTGAGCACAATCCCAATTCAGGCACAAGGCCAGTTATGCGTTCATTAAGTAGAGTAGAGGATATATCTACTTCATCGAGAACAAACCCAAATCAGACACAAGGCCAGTTTTACATGCTCATTAGTTTTACATGCTCATTAGCATAGATGAGACATTGATTACAAAAGCCCAGGGATATACCATGGGCTTTTGCAATCAATGTCTCATCTACCCAGGTTTTCGGAATCAGTGTTACCCTTACATCTAGATGAATTACTCTCCTGACTTAAGGAGCCTAATCTTCTTGAGGCAGCAGAAAGTAGAATAAAGGAATTGTTTTAATTGCTTGCGTAAAACTTTACTGAACTGAGTCAACTGAGTGAATGAAATCTCAAAAATTGTTTGTTGGTATGTGAATATATGTGTGTGTGTAAATATATGCATTTAAGTGTGTGAAAGTGTGAGTGTATATGGTCTTGTGAACTTGAGTGCGAGTGTGTGTGTATTTGAAAGTGTGTGAATGAGTATGAGTGTGCATGTATGTGTGTACTAG
Organism: Xipholeptos notoides; assembly: GCA_036873565.1. Classification (NCBI taxonomy): domain Eukaryota; kingdom Metazoa; phylum Mollusca; class Cephalopoda; family Idiosepiidae; genus Xipholeptos; species Xipholeptos notoides. The sequence continues at coordinate 16,138 of JAYKTE010917543.1, forward strand.
TGCAATTTCTCAAATGCATGTATGCATGCATATATGCGTATTTATAAACATATTTTTGTTTGACACCCATGGTTAATATGATTAGATACTACTGCTCCATCGTATTTCTATCATATCTAATTCCATAGTTTCAGAAAATACTATTTTGATAATATGATTCTAAGATTACTTTGTCTGTTTCTGATACAAAAGAAAAAACATTTCATCATAATGACAGTCAGGTTCTGAACTGACAACATTTCCATCCTTGGAGGTTCTGGAGATGTAACTAGATAAAACTCTGAGCAATCTGGTTCTGAA
>JAYKTE010917653.1:0-25863 GCA_036873565.1 Xipholeptos notoides
AATTCTGTTATTCTATTAGTTGTTTATAGAACACCCTCTATTAGTTAGTTTAATATAAACATTTCAAAAACACTTATAAGCATAATCATAATCATTCAATAAGGTACCAAATATATTATAAAAAATATTTGTTTACAAACAATGTATTTTAAAGACAAGTGGTACTATTGTAACAGGTTGTTGCAAGCTATCTGTGGAAATAACTTCTTTATGGGAAAATGGGCATTTTTTTCGTCGGTTGTTTACTAAGGCATCCAATCAAGAAACACAATTCTTGCATGACTCAAGTATTCACTTTTCACCTGCAAGATTCACCACATGCACTTGTTTCATTTTCATAAGTAAACAAACAGAACAATACATAGCTTCCTATAGGATAAGATATTTTTTTAGAAGGTTTTTAGTTTAAAAAAAGAAAATATATTTTTCTTCCAATTTTTTTTTTCTTTACCGAATAAGAAGGAATAAATTGTTTAGGGAAAAATGATGATAATAAGCAATAGCCATTTTTAGAAATGAAATTAATAAATAAAATGCTGTCATCTTCAATATAATATTTTGTGCTGGAGTTGATATTGTTTAATTTAAAAAAGACATAAAACATAAAACAAAAAGATTTGGCCTTTATTATTTTTCTTTTCTCTAAAATGAATCAAATAAATAAGGATTCAAAAGTAAATTTAACAAATACAAAGCTGAAGACTACTACTTTCTGTCATTGTCTATTCTCTGTGTGCATGAGATCTGCTACTTGCTTCTTTTGATTTCCTTTTCTCTTAAGAGTTCATTTAGAAATTGACCTCAAAATCTTGACAAAGAATTTTCATTCATAATTTACAAACTCTTGTTTTAACAATCAATAAAAGTAGGTTCCTTTCTTTTACCTTTTAAAAACCTCTTTATAAGAATAAAAATATCAATCATTCTTAACCCTCCATCTAAATAACTGTTAAAAAGCTTTATTGATTTAGTTTTCTAAAACCAGGATAGCATTATTCCAATTGATTTTTTACAATAGACTGTCTTGCTAATTAAAATAAGTCACTTTTAATGGCCTGTAAAAGTGGTGAGGGAATTTAAATAAAAATATTATGTATAAAATTATGAGAAAATTTTCCATAACTTTTTCCAAATGAAATTTGGTTGCATTAATTATTTTGTTATTTCAATCTTAATCCACAAATTGGATGCTGAAATTTTAGCTTGCTTTGTCCCTAAAGCTGACCAATTACAATACAGCATTTTATTCACTGCAACAACATTTACTGTCATCAATTATGCTTTTATCAAAGATTTTGCTGTTAAGATTAAATTCACACAAATGTGTAACATCTGCACTTGGGGAGAAATAGAATGATTGCTGGCATTTGTTTGCCTATTATTTTTCTTCCACCTTATGTGTAGGTCCCAGAATAAAAAATGTATGGTGAAATAGGCCTTTGGGCCCACACCACAGCCTATAAGTCTTCTAAAATTCTCCATAAATTGCATTCCATTTCCAAAAAGAAATTCTAATTAAGTGTGGTATTTTCACATGTATGTTAGGAATAAGCTTTGTTTAATATTGATATTTCAGTTGTAGCCATCATTGTCCAAACTCTTTGGATTTGGTTCTTCAGCATAAATAATTATGAAGATATTACACATTCTTTTAAATAGGGTGATTTTGATAGATAGTCTCATTTTCTTGATCTATTCTAATTTTAATTTAGTAAAAAAACTGGAATTAAGCTTTTCTGTTCAAAAATTTCCCAAGGGAGTAAGAGTCAGATATACTTCTAGTGCTGTACTTAGCAACATCACAGCCCCTTCACATAATGCAACTTGCATCCTCTCAACATACTGAATCTACAATAAATGATACTTTAAACACAACAACATACTCTTCTACGAAAGCAGATATTCTGTGATCACAAAAAAAGGAGAAATCTAGGTATTTTTAATAGCCATTTGAGAGTGATTTGGCTTTGAATCTTCTACAAGATTTTCAAAAGAATATACAAAAAATTTAAACCCAAGCTTCTAAAGTATTTTGCTACATAAATTTTGATATAGTGTCAAAAATTATACTACATGAGTCAATAAAGATAATTTCATCCTTTAAGGGTGAACATAGAACTTATTTGCAGCCTCACCAATAATTGTGAGGTCTGTGGGGTCCCTAAGCATGACCCTGTATACTTCTATTCCTTTTTATCTCTTGAATGTTAAAGTTATACAATGGTACCTTGGATCTCGAACTTAATCCATTCAGGAACCGAGTTCGAAAAGTGATTCATTCAAAATCTGAATCCATTTAACCTATAAGAAATAATAGAAACAGTTTTAATCCATTCCAAGCCGGTCCAAAAATCCATTGCTAACCCTCATTATCATGAAATACGCCTACAATTTTGGTATATGATATGATCAAATAAATAAACATCAACATTATAAGAGGAGGCATGATTAAGAAAAAACAAAGTAAAAATTCAGTAGGGTGCACAAGAAGTAATGCGTAATGCGAGGGATGCAAGAAGGCACCCGCACAAGTAAAAAATTTGACCTCCTCCCAGTATTAAAACGTTGAGGAAAAAAAGAAAAGAAAAAGAAAACTAATATCCAATACATTGGCGTTTGAAAAAGGCAATAACTATTAAAATCAATCGTCATTTAATTAGGGTCACATGACCTCAAATTCTACAAAGGCTTGGAACAATTTTGGTTGAAATTTATTTCTTTCTTAAATAGATGGTAATTATCAGTTTTTAAAGGCATAAATGAGTTTTAAAAATCGCCCTAATTCACAATGTCTTTTTTTCTTGTTGCATCTCTCATCGTGTATTTTACATGTTTTCATCTCCTGGGACCAGTGTGAAATCTGAATTTGGTTCCAAAACTGATGCAAAAATTTATTGTTTTTTTTGTTTTAATACAAATTATTATAATAACCAGGACATTCAAAGACCTGTTTGACTTCTTATCAGGTAAAATTCTGGCTTAAAACCAGTTATAAAGCTTTCCTTTGGTCTGAATACCCTATATATGAAATTTCATGTCAATAGACCAAAAATTGGCAGAGTGGTTTGGTAGAGACTGACTGTCCATACACACACACACTTTCACTTTTACATATGTAGAGATTTTCCATAGGTTTCCAGTAAACTTTTTTGATTAATATAGCTATGGGAAAATTGCACAGTGGAAAAACTTAATGTGTCAACAATTTGATTAAAAAATTTTCTATTCCCTCAGTCACGCTGCTAATAAATGCTTTTAAAGCTTCTTATTATTAAAAAATAGAAAGAGTAATGATTCTAAATAAATGAAATTAAAAGAAAGTAAAAAAAAAATCAATATACATCATCTTACTTTTGAATGAAAACTGTCTTTTTGTTTTCTAGGGTATACTGGAAAGGTGTAGTGAGTTCTATCTTGGCCCAGGAGGCCTCATCTTTATGTCTATTAAATTAAAGATGAGGACTCCAGTCCACATTATAAAAATATGAATTATTAAGCCTCATCTTAAAAATTCCAAAAAACAGAAGTTAATGGATCATTTTATAAAAAAAATTTAACCAGTTTTGTACCCTACAAGCACACATACACAGAATATTTTTTTAAAATTTTTGCTGTAACCATATCCATTATGAGAGAACTCCTTAAGCCTGTCAAATTATTTCACCTGTCTCTTTGTATAGAAGACCTTGTCTTTCATGTTTTTCCTTTTTGGTTCTTTCTCTCTTCCTTTGCTTTATTTTGGTTGTTTCCATCCGTCTCTTACCTGGCACCTAAGACACACCATTTTTTTTTGTTATTGGTTTTAAGCTGGAGTTAGATGACATTCTCTACACTAAATGAACGTAAAAGAAATAGAGGAAAATACGCAGAGGAAATAAAAATATACAAAGCTAAAAAATATTAATAAATCAGTCAAAACTAAATTGAAAAGAAGTAAAAAAAAAAGCAAAGATAAAATTAAAAGTCCAAAAAGACAATAACAATGAATGAAGAAAATACGACAAAACACTGATGAATGCTTTTAACTTTTATATTAAGCAAAGAAAGTGTCTGGAGATCCCTTTAGTCTAGAAAGAAGGATTTCTGAATTGTTTTATATTGGCTAGCTTATTTTTAGTAATAATGTACTACACATTGTTTGAATATTTTACTTGCATCCTGTGGTGCCAAAGTTAAAACAGAATTTTGTATTGCTTTAGAATATCAAGAATTCATTCTAAAACACCTCGAAAAAGTTTTGATTGACATTCCTATGATTGGTTTTAAGTTTTTTTGTTTTTTTTATCAAATAGATTTGAAATTCTTCTTGGTTCCATCCTCAGGACATCATTGAACTGAAATTTGTGATATGCGTGGAATCATTTTTCAGAAAAGTCCTTCTGTTTCAGTTTTTGAATACTGTTTCCAAATCTGTGAATCTTGTTACTTTTTATTACCAAATTACTTATCATATTCAGACAAGTTTCATTAAAAAGAATTTTAAATTCCATTTTTAATATTGTTAATTGTTTTCTAACAAGAGACTTAGTAGCTGGGTTTTTTCTTTTTAATGAAACTTGTCTGAATAATGATATTCTGCCTAAATATATGAAAAAAAAAAAAATATATGTGTGTGTGTGTGTAAGAAGGGCTACATATATATAGAATACAAATTAATGAAAATAACAAAATATGGAAAAAATATATTTAAACGTTTCAGTTGATAAAAGCCATCATCAGGGCTTGACATATTTAAGTATTTGACATATTTAATGTGTGGACCAAAAAATGCTTAAGTGAATATGAAGGAAAGACAAAGATAAATGCTTCATAAAAAAAACATTAAGCTGCTCATTCCTAAATGACAAAAATAAAAAATGTGCAGTATTGTCAGAATTTATTTTCCATTATTTATACTGGATGGTATAGAAATAGAAGGTGCTTTTTCAATAATCATCAAATATAAGATTTTATTAAAAATAAGATAATTTTTTGTCACTTTATTAAAAAAGGTTTTTTTAAAGTCAAGTGGGGAATGTGTTATCTTTCTTGTGATGTCCATTTTGGATGGCTTGTAACTTTACACCTAGCCCTTGTTTCTAAAAATCTTATGTTTAATTGTTTACATTTTGAACTTTTATCTGAAATAAACAAACATTCATTATTTATTACAAAATGGCATGTCTTTGCAAAAACAAAAAGGTACCTATCTAAAGTCTTCATTAAGTGGTCAGTAGTCTCTAAGTTTTAATTTTATTACTTTTTTGTTTTTGTTGCTGCTGCCTAATTAATGAGAAAGGGCTGGCCTTATTGACTTTCACTTCGAGAATATTGCCTTTTAATCAAGAAAAAGCTTGAAAAAAAAACTGTATAAAGTAATAATTTTGAGCATAAGTATGTGTTTCTCTTTCCATTTTACTCTTACATATGCAGACACTTTTATTCACCAAACTTGTTTGTGTGTGTGCATATGCATATATATATATATAGAGAGAGAGAGAGAGAGAGATATATAAAATGTGTATAAGAAATCATAAAAACTAAGAAAATTAAATAGTAAAGGACTAGACCATAATTATACACAGACCGAGCAAGAACTTTTTCTGTTTACAGAGAAGGCTTGCGAGATTGCGTGTATATTGTCTCTAGAACCTTCAAATGAAAGATGGAATGTTATCTCACCATAACAGCAAATCAATCTGCACTCAAACCTATCCTGCATTCGTCATTATTTATGAGGTGTTTGCAAATAGCAGACCCAAATTTATTTAGAATTTTACTGTTTTTACAGGCAAGAACTAACAATATTGGCGGGATATGCTGTTTAATTCTGTAGTCGAGTTGCTGGGACATTCTACCTATGTAGTTTTCACCACAACTACACTTGTAAATAATAGAATTAATATGGTGGGGGTTCCTTGTGACACAATGACATAAAGGATCCAGTGGTGAAAACGGTCGTAACTTTTGCAGAATAAAAACACTTTTCTACCACAGAAGAAAAAATTTTTGTAATTGACTCACTGTCAGGACCAATAAAAGAAAGTCATAAATATATAGGACACCTTTGGATACTACAAGACTTTACCTTTTTAAATTCAGCAACCTTAATTTTGATGATTTTATTGAAAAGCACTAATGGACATCCATCCATTCTGCATCAACACCTTTCTAATAAAATTCATTTCATCATTTAAAAAATTTCTGATAAAATCATAAGAGGTCTATGAATTAGTCTTAATCAAATTAATTTTACGCTACTTGAGACAGGAGGAATCCCAATGTGAATATAGCCCAAAGATTGGCTTATGATACACTGAAGTAAGAAATGTGTTCTCTGTATGGTGAACCAAAACATCAAAAAAAGAAAAATTCTTATTCAACTCCATTTCTATGGTGAAACTTAGGGTAGGATGAATGGAATTGAGTGAGTCCAAAAAATGGTCTGTCTCTACCTAATTATTAAAGAGCAGAAGGTGTCATCCACATATTTGTAATATATTGATGGACATGTGACTCCTGTAAAATGATTCCAATTCATAGAAACCAACGAAAATGTTGGCCAAAGTGGGACCTAAATGAAAACACATTGCTACACCATCAATTTATCAATACATAGTATTATTAAAACTGAATTCGACTGATAATGTAGTGAATTATATAAGATCGAAAAACATCTATTCAGAGAATGAAGGAGTAGAAAATAATTTTCGATACAGAAAATCATGACATATATTAATGGTCTCAGATAGTGGCACAGATATGAATAGGGAACACATGAACTTACTAAGAGAAGAGGAACTGGAAATGATCTGGGTGAATGAGAAAGAGTCTTTAATACAAAAGATACTATAATGATGTAGCACTGGTTATAATAGTACAGACAACCAGCTAGCCACCTTATGTTGTACAGACCCAATCATCAGGAGGATAAGTCTCAGTGGGACTCCATCCTTATAAATTTTAGGCAATCTATACAGATGGGGCCGAATAGAACCAGTGGGTCTGATATTTTCAGAGATTTCTAAACATTGAACAATTATGAATTATTAGAACACATGAAGATTATTTTAAATATAAGCTAGTTAAATAGTTCAATCAAATTTTTATAAAGACCAAGGAAATTGATGCACACTGTTTTAGGGCTTATTATGATGAAACGTCATCATATTGCTTAGACCAGGGTTTCCAAACCTTTTTTTCTATGACTCACTTTATCAACTCTGTTACACCCCCTCCCCATGTGCTGAGATGCAATTCTTATTCATATTTCAAGTGCCAAGAGATGGCAGTGCAAATCATTGAAATAAAGACAGTTTCACATTCCTACTTTTTCCCTATTTTAATACGGGAATTTAGAAATCTAAACTTTAGAAAAATACTTTTAATTAAAGTTAATAATTGTACTTCTATTTAAAAATAACAAAAAAAAAACTGTTTTGATGCCATGAACATAGAATATGTAGAATTGGAAAACTTTTCAAAATGCAGTTTAAAAAAAGGTTTTAAAAAGGAAGTTATCTGCCAGGGGGCAGTAGTGCAATCAAGGGGGTAATTTGAAAATCGAAGACAGAATGATTAATGAAATGAATATGTGATTGCTTCATTTCTATTAATTGGAATCTTGCGGCTTAAAAATGACAAAAACAAAAAATTATTACCATAGCACCCAAAATTTAAATTGTCTACTTGTGGTGCATACCCTCCATGTTGGGAACAACTAGCTGAGACCAAAAATCTGTGTAAAGTTAAATTAATTTAAAAAATAGATCCTCTAATCTTTTCTATGCTTTCACATTAAGTTTCTTTTATCTTTTTGATCTTTTGACATTCAATCGGATCAAAGTGAAACTTTTTGGACATTAAAAAAGTTTTAAATAAAGTTTCTCTTCAAAAACTAAATGGGACAGTTTTTACTTTATGTTGTATTGAAGAAAAAGAATTCTCACAAGAACAAAAAACTGGCTTGCTAAATTACAAATGTCAAATTACTTTAATGTAGTTATTAATTGAAAAATATGTATTCTTTTTAATCACCTTCCTAACTTGGCTTTGTCAGTTTGTTCTTTTATGGCATATCAACCTTTTCGATAATTTGATGCAGAGAACAATCATTTTGATTAATGTTAATTTGTTAATAGATAGATTTTGAATATCACCAGATGCACAATTAAATCTATTGTAGAGGGGAATGTGGGATCCATATCATTCCCAAGGGTATTAATCTTTTTGTCAGTTTGTTTGTCTAATGGCATATCAACCTTTTTGATTATTCAATGCTAAGAATAATCATTTTGAATAATGTTGGTTTATCAGTACACCATCAGATGAATTGAATAACATTATATGCCTTATTTACTCCATAGTTTGAAGGAATGTGAATGGCTCATACCTTTCCCAAGGGTATTTCTTCAAATGGGAATATAATGGAATGACTTTGTTAGTCTTTTTTTATCAATCATAATCTATTATCACATTAAAATATGAATATATTTATGCAGATTATATATACCTGGTCAAACACAAAACCATGTTAGGCTCACAGCCAGTTTAACATGCTTATTATGCCCCTAGACTTTTTTTCCAGAGTCCAAGCTTCTACTACTGCTCCACTTTTGCTGCCCATATTTATATGTTTATGCAGATGAGATATTTATTTGCCTATTAAGTATCAGTGAATTGGCATGAAGTCTTTGACAAACTTTGAAAGAACTCTTAAAGAAACAGATATCTTAGGTATGATGGTGTCTAAGTCAGGCAATCAAAATAATGGATCAGAATGGTAGAAAGGAATGGTTTCTTTCTCATAACTATAGAAATTAACTAACATTGACGAAACATGCTGTTTTGATGAATAGCAAGTTAATCGATTATTATGGAAGAGATATTGTCAAAGATTGTTTTTGTTGTGAACTATTGTGGGGTAATCAGTGGCAGCTGGCACCAGTACGTCTAATAGGCATCTATTTCACATTCGACTTTGTCGGCAACTTATTCTTTCTGTCTTTTTTTTCCTTTTCCGCAAGGGGTTCATCCTGCAAAATAGAGATCCAGAGAGTGACAGGAATTATTCAGGCTAGTCATTGATAAAGAAGAGAAGAAAAACGAAGAAAAAGAGGATTGGAGAATGAAAGTTATAGTTAAGAAGTTCAGGACGAGGAAGAATCTTGCTGTTAATATCTATCTTTGTCAAAGGAAAAATAATAATAAGTAAAGATAAGATTGTGTGTTAATATTGGTATTGATTCGTTTCTCTGTGGTAAATCAGTTGTGAGAACACAAAAAGAGACCACAAAGGGAGATTCATTAACTCTAATTCATTTTACAAGTAGGAAGATATCTAATACCTATCTATCAACATTGTAGACACGTTTCTGCAAAACGACGGAGATCATCACTTATATTTTTCTAATTTATCAATCTATTAATGTTTTAAAAATCATTTCAATGAAAGTAAATCTCGGGCTTTTTTTTTTCTTCAAATGAAATGACTTCATTCAACCAAAATCTGCTGCATTACATGACTGGAAAATGTCAGGAAGAAAAACAAAAAAGCAAAAAGAGGGGTTTGTTTGAATTTCGGGTAGAAGGCTTAACGATTGGATTATTTGGATTATTCAACATTTTATTCACATCTTCATTGACCTTGAGACAAGATGTAACCTGATTGATCTGCTATACTTGTTCTCAGGATACTTCATGTTAAACCCTAGTTTCTCTTAATAACTATGTACTGAATCTTTTAATTCAATTTACTATTTTATTTCATCAGATATAAATAAGTCTTGATGCTGGTCAGCAGTTAGTGTTCTTATTTCTAGAAATCAACTAAGTCTCTTTCTGGGATGTTTCTAGTATTCTTGTTTCCAGAAATTAACTAAGTCTTGATGTTGGTATGTTTTTAGCATTCTTATTTCTAAAATTCCACCCTTTCCCAATTTTATCAGACTTTTAAAACATTAGAGAACTAATTTTTGGAAATCACAGATTAGATTTGTTCTACTTTTGCCAAAGTACAGAGAACAGGCAGTAAGGCATTGGTTTTTATAAAGTCTTAGATCTGACTTGAAGTCGAAGTAATATTTAACATAGATTCACATTAATATCAGAATAATACCAATCTATCCTGTGGATTAAAAAAAAAATTTTCTTCCAGAATTTTGAATTTGCTTTGAACTTTTATATCAAAATATTCTTCTATTTTTAACTCTTGAATATTTTATAAAATTTAAATTATATTAAAATATTATTTATCCATCTATATCAGAGTTTGGAAGGCCAGTATTTTGCATCGACTATTTTTTGTTGATGTTGTTACTTACCTTTTGCATAGATTTCCATTTCTATCAGCATAATGCTGCAAATCCAATTCTCTTTAAATCATTAGAAAGCTTAGCACCATTTGCATTCACAATTGCATGAATTTCCAACAGCATTTGAAATTGTTATTTTACTACCTGCTGGCTTTTCAGATTAACATTCTTGGTGAAAATTTGTGCCTCGCCTCTTATTTTTCCTGGCTTGTTTGCATAGATTTACATAGTGTATCGTTATGTAAACTTAATTGGCATACTGACTGCTTGTTTTTAAGATTGCTATTTGGTTTATCCTGCAAGGTATTTTTTCTATTCTTAGTCTCTGCTATTTGATAAGCATGCCTTTAAATATATTTTTTTATATCTAAATATATACAGCTGAAGCCAACTAATATAGATGAACAAAATAAAAATCCATCTCATGGGTAATATTACAGACAGTGGGTTGGTTCCCTATCTTTCCTGTATATCAATAAATGATTTCATTAAAGGAAGAGTTAGATTTGACAATTAAAAACCCTAAAATCATTTCCTTGAATAAAGATTTAAAAGTTGCTAATAACTCAGACAAAAATATCTATACTGAATACACTGTTTTGTTTTAATAATGTTTGTTTGTGTTTTACAGCACATCAACCATTTTCGGTCATTTAATGCCTAGAACAATCATTTTTAGTAAACGTTATTTTTGTTCACACTTAGTTTTTTTGATAACACAATATTCGCTATTTAACCCATAGATGGAGGGAATGTGGGGATTCATACCGTTTTCCAAGGGTATTAGCCAGAATATGAACGCAAACGGAACCACTGTGATTCGAACTCGCGTACTACGATTCCGAAGACCAGTTGCCTACCAACTTGGCCAAACCGACTTCCCCGACTATGTTTTGAATTTGCATTTAATTAGCATTAGTATACATTGATATGATATATACTAGATCAAGCACCAAACCAAGCTATTCACAACGCCAGTTTTATGTGCTCATTATTTGGTGATCACTTTTGGTTTTACCTGATTCATTATTTTGAATGCCCATTTGTATATTTTTCAGATATGCAAAAGTGTAGAAAGAGAAATCTTTCATTTCTAATGAAACATTTTATATATTTATTGTATAGTATTATTGATGCTGATTAAGAAAGGGCAAGGGAAATTGTTTTTTTGAGCTATTTAAAAAATGAATTTTTTATGAGATATCTCACTCTTGCTTATAAAATAGAATTTGGATAAAGACTAGATAAATCATAATTTTTGTTTAAGAGGTTAAATTAAGGGAAAATTTTTTATTCATCCACATATAAGTTAAAGCAAGAGGTCTACACTTTTCCTAAACATGTCATGGTGAAAGATTATTTAAAACCTCAAATCAGATTTGAACTTCTATATAATTATTCCAAAATTTAATTTATTAACAATAAACCATGATTTTCAGCTTTACTTAAATAGTCTGGAATTTCAAAATTTCTTAATTTCTTGGTTTGTTAATTGTTTGTTCATATTTACCCAGAAAAGGGTTTTCCTTTTTTTAAGAGAAGGTTGCTTTTACAAGTGAATAATTGTTTTTATTATTCAATTGCAAACACAAGAAGGAATTTATTAAAATATTGCGATTTTGTTAACTGAAGGATTTAATCAAAACCCATCTGAAATTTTTCTGTTTGTTACTTATGATTGAAAAAAAAATGCCTTTTTATGTTCTTAAAGAAACACCATAACACAATTGTTTTTCTTTCTTTTTTTCTTATATTTAAAAACAGAGTAAGTTTTATCAGATATCTAAAAATGATAATGAAAAACACATTTCAGTTATGCTATTATCAAGATAACCATATTATGTATTTAAAAAAATACATTAACTGATTAAAATATCTGCTTAAGATATTGGATTCATAGTGTTGAAAAGTGTGAACTGCTATAAATACTGTCTATTTGGCATAGATAGATGAATATAATAATGAAAAAAAATAATAATCAGCATTTTATCAAAAAGGTGTGAATGTTCAAATCTGATAGAATTTTGTTGTAAATTGAAGTTTAGACTCAACGTTTCCACTGTTATAATCAAAGATGGCAACTTGATAAATGCGAGAAATTTTATAAATTTTGATGGACATTTTTAAAAAATTAATTCACTATATTTTCTGTTTCTATTTATCTTTATCTAAGATACGTTCTTTCAAGGTCATGTCATCTTTTAATTTGCAAGCTTTATTAAAAAAAATAGAATGAAATGAAGATTAGGTTTCAAAGCTAACAGATTAAAAGCCGAAAATTAATTATCTTCTGTCATTTTTTTATTATAAGTTAGACTATTCCTAAACTGTAGACCTGTTTTCTCACTTCAAAGGAAATAAGTGCACTTATATACAAAAAACTGCTAAACCAATTTTATTAATCTTTCTTTTTTTTTTTTGGTGTTTACAGCACATTAACCTTTTTGGTTATTTAGTTCCTGAGAATAATCCTTATTTTTATTTGTCTGTGTTTTATGCCATATCAACCTTTTTAGGTGATTTTATGCCAATGACTACAGATCCCCAAGATATTTTGCCAATTTTTGGTCAAGAGACTTTAAATTCAATATATTGGGTAGTCAGACATGCAGAACAAATTTGATTTGGTTTTTAGTCTAAAAAATAGCCACTAAGGGGTCAAACACAACCCACAAGCAAGGCCGGGCAATGTTGCTAGCAAACATAAATATATATTGGCCATCATTGTTGCCAGAAAACCTTTTTTTTTAATATAAGCTATGAAATAAAAATGTTGTTTTTCTTTAAGAAAATAAATGAATTATTTCTCAGGTGTTTTGATTTTTTTCCCTTCTTCTTCTTAAATTCTATGAAGCCATTAGAACATATCAATCAATCAATTTTCCCTCAAGGTATTTATTTTGATAGTAGATGAAATGATGGTTGGATAAAGATACAAGTATATCAAAAACCAGTTTCTCCAGCCCCATCCTGAACTCCTCTTTGCTAGGAGATCAGCTTTGTTACTGGTCCATTTACTTTGACCTCCTTGAAAATGATAAACAAGTCTCTCCTACATCATGATAAATTTGTTATTTTTCTGACAGTGTGCAGCCTGAACGAGACTTGGCAATAAAAATAACAATAAGTAACTTTATTCTCTGACTTCTATAAACTTAGATTCATAAACAAATTATTTATGACAACAGTTTGTCCTTCAATGAAATTTATTGTTGCACACCACTTAAAAGTATTTAAAAATTTACTTGAAAATAGGCAACCTCGTGTTTATTATTTTCAATTAACTATGATTCTGTTTATTAGTTTCATTTAATTTTGTTTCCATTTTTTAATATTTTTTTGTGATATGATAAAATATTTATGTTGAATATAATTAGAAGTTGGGGACATTGTCTTTTACTTGAAAATAATAAATTTTGAATTCTACTATGAGATGGTTTTATTTATTTTGCCACAACCCTGTTTTTTTTTCTTTTTTTTTCATTTAGATTTTTTATTTCTTGTTTTCTAAAATATGTTTTTTTCTGTTAATTTCACTTTTTCCATTTTTACTTTTTGCTATACATTGCAGGGGTTACCAGACACCAGGTTTGCAATATTGATACTGAAAAAGATCTGACGAGCTATAACAAGACTTCATCTGATATAATCACTCTCTCTCTCTCTTTCTTTCTTTCTTTCTTATATATTGCAGGGGTCTCTTGACCCCTGGTTGGCAATATCAACACTGAAAAAGATCTGACGAGAGATAATGAGACTCCCTCTGATGTAATCTCGCTCTTCCTTGTATATTGCAGGGATCCCAAGTTCCCAGCTTGGCAATACTGACATTGAATGTATTCTGACCAGATTCTGATTCAATCTCTGTTGTATATTGCAGAGGTTCCCAGACTCCAGGTTGGCAATCTCTCAACTGAACAAGATCTGATGAGAGGGAGAAAGAGAGACAGAGAGACTTGTTCTAATGAAATCTCTTTTTCTCTCTGTTGTATATTTCAGGAGTCCCTAGACCCCAGGTTGGCAAAAGGTATATATTTTTTGTTGAACAAAAAAAAATTGACAAGGTTTTCAGTTGCAAAACTTTGAATAAAACTCAGTTGCTGTAATCTGCCTATGATTCCTTGCATAAAATGATTTCTAGAGTTGATAAGCCATTTCATAAAATAACCCAAGGTGAAGTAACTAAATATATGAAACTTGAAGTCACTTATAAACATATAATTTATTTTCTCAATGGTTAAAGAAGGTATCATAGATTAATAAATATTTTAATCCAATTAAAGAAAAAAAAAAACTGTTTGTGACCTGATGGGTCACAGGTAATCTAGTTTTTCTCTAAAAATAAGTGAAATATACTTTTGATACATTTTTCAAACTTTAATGAAATTTTCTAAAAATCTCATGAAATCATTTTTCATAGATTTTCAGTCTAAACCAAGAAAACCAAAAAAAATTAAAAGATATGAAAAATAAACTATCTGAACAATTCTCGGAATGCTAATTATATTTTTCAAAATCATTCATTGTATGTTAGAATGTTGTGTGTTTTCATTTGTTTGTTAATATAGATTTTAAGAGAATGAATGGAAATAAAGTTTAGGAGATCTTAGAATTCTTTCAGACAAGTCAAAGATCAATTCTTTGGGAAAAAAAGAAACAAGCAAACAAACCAATTTCATGATCTTTGTATAGATAATTAGTTACACATCAAAAACAGGACGGAATGAGAAGAGGCACAAAGCCAAATACATTCTGAAAAAAATTATTTTACAAGGAATGTTCTAAATTTATGAAAAATTTGCTTAATAAGAGTTATTAGATTTTCACCCTCTAAAATTATTAATGGTATTTTTGTTTTATTTATATGATTAATAGTTAACAAATTTCTAGGCTTTGTATGAAAAGACAGAATTTCATTAGTGAATGTATTAAAAGAAAAGAAAACTTATAAATTAAATTTAAAAAATTGGCTGTTGCTGACATATATATATATATATATATATATATTCAATGATATTAATTTTAAATAAGATAACTTTATTTTCTCTCATGAAAAAGAAATGGAGAACTAACTGAAAAGCTTAAGAAAAGAATTATAAAGTTTAAAGTAAAAAATGGACGATTCCACTTGTTGTTCTAATGGATAGAGTTTAAAATAGGCAAATAAAATTATTATTCAGTTATGACTGAATATTTCTGAATACTTAATAAAAAGAACATAGCATTATCAAACAAAGGTACAGAAGAGAAAGAAGGGGATAGTAAAGAAGAAAAAAAAGGAAAAAATAGGAAGAAAAAGAAGAGAAGAGAAAGATGGAAAAGAAGAATAAGTGTAAGAAGATAAAAACAAAGAAAAAAAGGAAGAAAAAAGAAAAAGAAGAATAAGTATATGAGAAGAGTGAAAAAGAGAAAAATCAAGAGAAAAAAGAGAAGAAGAAAAAAATGAGGGAAAAGAAAAAAGAGAGAAAAAGAAAGAAAAGAACAAATAAAAGACCCAGTTTTATTTTGTTAGAAATAATTTCTATCTTTTTGATCCAATTTTTTTGCTCAATGTTTGGAGTGTATGTATGTGTGTTTTAAAACTTAATGGTTATTTGAATTTGAATAAAAGAAATAGGTTTAAAGAATCTTCTTAAAATGTATCTTTCTAGTTTTTGTAGATAATTTACTAAGAAATTAAATTGAAATTGAAATATTATTGTGTATTTTAATAGAATGATGTATAATGTGACTAGACCACATGTCTGTTCAAAATGGCTTAAAAAGAAATCTGGTTGATAATCTAAGCGAGAGATGGTTGGTGGAATAATGAATCAAGAAGGAGAATAATTAGTCTGTATCAGAAATGGGGATGAAAAGACTTTAAAAATAAAAAGAACTGAGGTTAAAATCTAAGATCGGGAAAATAACTGAATGAAAAGAAAAATCAAAGGTCAGTTTATTAATCAGAAAAATAAAATAAATTGAAGAGGAAGTTTCATTGGAAGAAAAGAAATCAAAAGATATTTTAAGATGGAATAAATATGAAATAAGAAAAAGGGAAAAAATCCATGAAACAAGAAGGGAATCACTTTTAAAGATACTCAGTAATCAACCAAATAGCTCTATTACACAGTTAAGTGTTATAATTCATAATATATAAAACAAATGCACCAAAAAAATGAAATAGAAGAAATTAATGAAGTTAATATTAATACATTGATTGCCAAGTACAAAATATCTTGAAAAACAAAAGCTATGTGCCAAATACTAGTGTTTTTATTATTTTTCAAGAAGTAAACATTTAGTCTGTTTGCATCCATTTGTGAATCACAGATGAACAATTAATTAGTTAAGCTCAAATTATTGCTAATGCTCCTGCAAATGGTATGAATGCTCTATTTGTCAAGCTCAGCTTACTGCTAATGCTCCTGCAAAAGGTATGAATGCTCTATTTGTTAAGCTCAGCTTACTGCTAATGCTCTTGCAAAAGTTATGAATGCTCTGTTTGTCAAGCTCAGCTTACTGCTAATGCTCCTGCAAAAGGTATGAATGCTCTATTTGTTAAGCTCAACTTACTGCTAATGCTCCTGCAAAAGTTATGAATGCTCTGTTTGTCAAGCTCAGCGTACTCCTAATGCTCCTGCAAAAGGTATGAACACTCTATTTGTTAAGCTCAACTTACTGCTAATGCTCCTGCAAAAGGTATGAATGCTCTATTTGTCAAGCTCAGCTTACTGCTAATGCTCCTGCAAAAGTTATGAATGCTCTATTTGTCAAGCTCAACTTACTGCTAATGCTCCTGCAAAAGTTATGAACACTCTATTTGTCAAGCTCAACTTACTGCTAATGCTCTTGCAAAAGGTATGAATGCTCTATTTGTTAAGCTCAACTTACTACTAATGCTCTTGCAAAAGGTATGAATTCGCTCTATTTGTTAAGCGCAACTTACTGCTAATATCCTGCAAAAGTTATGAATGCTCTATTTGTTAAGCTCAACTTACTGCTAATGCTCTTGCAAAAGGTATGAATGCTCTATTTGTTAAGCTCAACTTACTGCTAATGCTCTTGGAAAAAGTATGAACACTCTATTTGTCAAGCTCAACTTACTGCTAATGCTCCTGCAAAAGTTATGGATGCTCTATTTGTTAAGCTCAATATGCTGTTAATGCTTCTGCAAAAGGTATGAACCCATGGTTTGCCTTTATGCAGCCAATGGCCATCTTATCTGCCTAAGATTAACAGGAGCTACAAGATGTGTGTATCAACATCTTGACTCTTTTTCCCTCCTCTTGGCTGAGAGGTAATCTTTTTGTAGCATTACTACTACAAATTTGTTACACTTGAAATATTTATTCAGAAAAATCCTCTTTTCCCACCAAAATAGTTGATATGCCATTGAACAAAGTAATGTATTTCAAACCTAATTGTGATCATATACACAAGAGATGTCAAGTAATTTTTCTAGTATAAAACACAGCTATGAACTCTGTTTTTCTATTTTGGATTTTAAAAGTTTGAAGGACGTTCCTAAAATATTTTGGTTTCAGGTAAAAGAAGATTAAATGAAACTAATGTGTTGTTTACTTAGTTTATTTTGGAAGAGAGCCATATGAGAAAATAGCATCTATCATGAATCTTCCTAAATGGAAAGATTTCCTTATTCTATTCAATAAGCATTCAATGCTATCCTTTTTCTTTTTTTTACTTAAACTCAGCTTCAAAACTAATCATGGGAATAGCATAAATATGCAACAACATAAATCAATTTAGATATTTTCATTTTAGATTTAAAAAACCGTCTTTAATAATTACTAATAGGTAATTCTTAAATTATCTTAAATTATATTATTCTTACAAATTCTATTACCTCTTATGTTTAGTAAAACAAAAACATTCTAAAAGTAAAAGAAAAAAGGGCAATAAGTCTTGTGTGGCTTATTATCAGACATTTTACTTCATCTATGAGGGTTGTTCCAAAAGTAATGCCACCTATTGTTTTATATACAAGAGTCATCCCAAAAATAATGCAATCTGTTTTTTAAAGATATTTTTAAAAATTTGAATTGTCTCAAAGACAGGAGTGGTATCATTAAAATGTGTGATCCTTTGTGCTCCAGAATTTATTTTTCTACATAGTCGCCCCCATTCTCAATGTATCTTTGCCAGTGATGAACTAGGCAGTCCATTTTCACATCGTGAGCATATTTTGTCATTCACATCTCTATTGCCCCTCTGAAAGAAATGAACCCATCTTCTAACTGTGTGTTGACATCAACTGCATTAATTTTGGAATGACTGTCATAATATATCTGTAAATTACCATAATGGCTTTAACGCACTATATTTGTAACAAGATGGGGCTCTAATTAACTATAACTAATGACATTACCCATTGAAGCAAACTCTTTACAAAACCATCTATGTCAAATATTCTAAGATTGTTTTAACCTCACCATGCATGTGGCTGGCATAAGCTGCAAAAAATGTCTATCCATGTTGGTCATCTGCAGTCTTGTTGTAACACCCAATTATGTATTGGACAGAAGTATTGTATTTTATGCAGTACCATGATTAGCAAGATCACACCCCTTCCATAGAATGTGCCTTGAGGCCCCTATACTCCAAAAATTAACTTGTACCCCCAACATACTAAACCAATAATCTAAGATACTTTAAACGAAATAACATTGATAGATTGATAGATATATATTTCAACAATCAATAATTTTTGAGTTAATTCCAAAAATTATTTTAGTTTTTTTTTTTCATTACAATAGATCTGAGTCAAAGAGCCTTGTAGACCTTAGTCAAATTTCAGCTCCTCTGTGATTGTGTGGTCTGTGGGAGCCCTTAGCACAGCCCTGATTTTATGGGTCATCTAATTTTTCTTGATCTGCAACAGGACTTATTGAAAATAAGAATAGACTTCAAAGCTATTTGCATGTATCTCTGTATTTCACCTAGTAGCAGACAATATACATTTAGCCTTTTTAAAGTAGTTCTGAAAGTAATTATTACTATTTGATTTCCCTACTTCTCATTCCATCAATATCATAATCGTTTATTGTATGCTCTCTGTATTCCAGTGATTAGCTTTTACAGTGTTTGATTTTAACTCTTTAATGTTCCTTTAATTCTTAATATTTATTCCTATAACATTCAAACTATTATTTATTATTGATTCAATTACAAATATTCTTAATTTGATTAGTTTCTGCATTTAAAATGCAGTTTTTAATTACTTTTAAAACATTAAGAAGCAAACAAATCAATGAAACTTGGATTTGATTACATAAATTTATGTAATGAGTTGCTCGCACTTTATACACTTTTGTATCTATAGTCAGAACTAAAGCTGAATTATCTAAATATATGTTGATTTAAGATAATTATTTCTACTGTCATTCATTGTGTTTTTAATTATTCAATGTTTGAAAGATAAACAAGAAAGATAAGGGAGTGCAGATTTAGTAATAACTATCAAAAGGAGAGTTTATCATATTGAACTGCACCTGAAGAACCAAAGTGCATATTGACCAAAATGTGGTGACTATAACAATAAAGATGATGATAAAAGTTTGAGAACTCTATACACACATTACCAAGCTTCATCTCAAAAATTAAAAAAAAATTACGTCAATAATTGTATATCCATTTTCAGACTTGATTCTTACCATTATTACCTTCACACCATTTTATCTGAAATCTTTTTTTCTTGAAAAAAAATAATGACCACATTTAAAGAATAAATGTACAAATTATTAACCCTCATCTAAAGGATTCCAAAAAAACAATAATCTTGTCAGATAATTGCATGTTGCAAACTGATATTCATAATTTAGACTATTTAAAAAAATTATTTTTAAATATTTTAATACAATTCAAAATTTGAAGTAAAAAAAATAAACATTGTTATTTTAGCAATAAAGATAAGGATAACAGTTTGAATAATCTAAAAAACAAAAACTGGATTTATTCATTACTTTGTCCAAATATATAAAAAAATCTTATATTTTAGCCACCCTTTAAAGTTGAGGGCAAGAATAACTAAAAGCCATAGTTGGTTCTATATAAAAAAAATTTGATGTATTCAAAAAATACAACCAACTTTCCAAAGTTTTAAGAGCACTTTAGATCTGATTATGTGATTTTCTTTTGTTATCTTTTGACATAAACTCTCTCTCTCCTCATCTGCTTATATTTTTGGACAACATTGCTAATTGTTTTATCTGACTGGCACACTCAAAACTTTGACAAGTGACGCAATAGATTCTTAGTGACGGTCAGTAATGCTTTGCTGAACTTGATGGACAAAATAAGTTGTTCTGATGATTTGAAGCATCTAGAATTTTTATCTATAGTTTTTTTTACCATAAATACTTCTGAATCTTTCATATATTACTAGTCATTTAAGAAGAAACAAAAAATAAACTTGATGAGAAAAGGTTTTAAATGACTGCAAAGTTAGATATTTCATTAAATAAAGAAGTCTTGCCCAATGCTTTCAGAAATGTAAATAAGATTTTTCTTATATTCATTGATATTCATTACTATATATTAACATGTATATATATATATACTAGAAGTATTGTCCAGTTTTGCCTGGTCCCCAGGGACTTACCACTAACATTGTTCAGAAAACCTATTTTATAGGAAAGGAGTACCATAAATATGCCAATTTTAGTGGTCTGAATCATTGTGCTATGCAAATGTTGGTGATCTAAATGCTTTGATGTTTGCCTTTGCATTTATTTTGTTTTTTTTTGTTTTTTGTAATTCCAAATTTTGATCCCTTCTCAGTTATTTTTCTGGCATGGAACCAATTATAAAGATTTCCCCAGATCTGAAGACTCTGCACAAATTTCAAGTGTTTAGACCTAAAATTGGCAGAGTAGTTTGATAGAGACCCAAACAGAGCAATCAGTCTATCAATTTTGACCACCTTAACAGCTAAATTTCTAGCACAAAACCAATTAAAAAGCTTGCTCCATGTCTGAAAATCCTTTATTAAATTTCATGTTTATAGAGAAAAAATTCACTGAGCAGTTTTGTACACATACACACATTTTCACTTTTATATATATATATGAAGATACATATTATTTAATATTACATATTTTGTGTCTTTTTTTAGCTATAAATCATATATTGAAAAATAGATCATATACTATATAGATCATATATTTTTCCAATTTATATAAATATTTAGTATATTTAGGCAGCTGTCATTATTCAAGCATACTTAGTTAAATATATACAATGTAGATCCCAATTTCAAATATATTGCTAGGCAGCAAGACAAAAATTGAAAATAAAATATTAGAAAGGAAACCTGAATGTTGTTTAACCAAGAATGCTATAAAGAAAGAAACATTATTATTTTATAAATCCATATGGTGTGCGTTTCACTAAGAAAGGTTTTTTAGTGGGCAGGTTTATTAATAACAAAAAGAATCAATTCATTCCTTATATACAATTAAGGTCCCTCTAAGTTAAATTCAAATCAACAGTCATAGGCTAATCAATGTTTGATTTCACATATAAAAAAACAATAAAAAGAAGAAAGTGGTAAAGAAAGGGAAATCTTATGCTGTAAACCAGATTGACCCTAACCAGACTGTTTGGTTTACATCAAATGGATAGGCCAGTATCTTTGCCAAATTTTCCATTGTTAGCTCTATATAGGCCTGTTTCATCATCTATGGCTTGTCAGTACAGCTCAGTAAACAACAAGTTTTCCTTTAGCTAGGATTGAAACCATACTGAAATGCTCCCAGTGATATCCTTTGCACATAAGCCATTAATTTACTTGCTAGAGAAATTGGAATTTTTCAGCTATAAATTGCTATTGGATAGTGCTAAGTACTTGGTAAAGAGGAGAAGCTCAAAGCTATACACAAGGATATTCCAAAAGTAATACCTCCAATTTTTTTTATTCCACCCAAATGGGTCAGAGGGGATTGCAAATTGCATTGTTATGATTACTGATCTTGACCTGAAAGTTGAATCTTTTTATTACAGATATGTGAGATTAAACAAATAGCAGTTTTCTTTTCTAGTAATTTTTAATAATTGCTGCCTAAATCTACTATATATATTCATATATAGACTCAAATGTTATTGTAAAAAACAGTCTTTATATGTGAAAAATATTTGATTTTTGTGATAAGTGTGCCATGAAAATTTAAAGGCTTTAATAGTGTGCCATCATCTAACCCTAGGCTCAGAACTACTGGCCTATGAGATTATAATTTAACTAAAACATAGCACAAAATCATTTTTCTAAATCAATAGAATTGTCACTACTGAAACCCCCACCAAGATATCTATTTCAGCGAGTAAATTACAATGTTCTTGGTGTATTCAAATTTCTGCCGGCAATAAAATTCCTAGTCAATAATTTTTCAATTTCTGATCAGTCATCAAATTAAATGGCCTCACACCTTCTTAACTAATTTCTTCTGATCACGTTGTCACCTCTTCCTTTTGAATTATAAATATTTATTCATGTTCAATAAGTTATCCATTAGATGCAATACTGATTACATGGGGCTTAATGGTTTCCTGAACAATTTAGTTAGATGGGCTGCATTTCCTTATTTTGAAAGTTCAGACTTCCAACTTACTAGGCTGCTGGCTGCCTGGCCTGCCACCTAGCAGCATACCCCCCTCAACCCTAGGCTCGCCACTCCTTGGGAGTTGTTGGCTATGTTGTTTTTATGGACAAATTCAGCAATTCCATACACAGTTAAAGTGCTGACAATAGTTGGCAGGAAGTTCATCAATCATCTATTTTTACAAACCTGTCACTCCTCATTCTCTTCTTGGTCTCTTATCTTTACTCATTAACACAGCTCCCCCTTTCTCTGCAATACCAGTCAGCCTGCCTGTCTGCCTTTCATCAGGAGTGGACACTACTCTCTTTTCACTTCATATTTCTAAAGAAAAGAAATGTATCTTGTTATACTGTAAACTAGAAAAAAACTTTTTTCAAAAATTTATCCATTCTAGGCGAATATTTTTATGGATTAAAGAATATTGAAGTAGAAAAACTAAGTGATTGATAGATAATTAAATAATTTAGTAATTTACTAGAATTATTGTTGAGTACTTGCGACTAAGGTTGTAAAGGAAGCCTATTAGTAGTTTCCAAAGATTTTTCTTCCATGCTGCTAACTTTTTGAAAGTTTATTTCTACCAGTAAAATGTATTTTCAATCTTCTTTTTTTAATAAATAAAATCAAAAAAGCTCAAATTTTTTTATAAGAATAAATTCTAAACAAAAATATTTCCTAATATTTTTCGAATGAATTATACTTTTTGGAAACTGGGGGGAAAAAGCGTCATTTAAAAATTTTAATTGAAAAGTGAATTGAAACTTTTAAAATATACAAAAATTGAAAAAATTACTTATCTGACAGAAATAAACGTCCAATAAATACTTCCAGTGTTCATATACAAGAATTCGGTTCTACATATTTTATCGTAACCAAATTTTAAAATTAATTCATTTTCTTGAGACCGATTTTTATATAAGTTGCCTTAATCTAGAAACCAGAAGTTGACTACAGTTAGTTGTAGTTATGAAAAATATTACGATAGCGACTAGTTTACTACCGTTACTACCATAAAATTGTAGAAAATTTCATATACACTAAAATTCTTCAAATGATAATATTATCGTATTGGTGTAAATTGAATATTTATACAATGTAAATAATATAAACAACAGTAAACAACACTCTCAGAAACAATAAACAATGACTGACTGGATGACTTACCACCCTTATTTTAGTTGACTTTTAGTACAAGTAATAAAAAAAACAAAATTCTTTTAAAAATACTGATGGACAAATTTTTTTTTCTTTTTTTTTCTTAAACTAAAAATATACTAAATAATGAGTATAAGTGTTTTGCTATATATTCAGAGAAAATTAACAAAGTTCCATATTATAGAAAAATAATTAAGTGTCATCAGTACAAAAGTCTTAATCGTATGTGTTTTATTTTTTTACAAACTTAAAAAGATTAAAATAAATATACAAAATCCTTTTTCAAAACTAAAAAATTCAAAATAGTTTTTATTTTTTCAAAGTTTAAAATTTCTAATTTTGTCGTCATTTTTTTAAAGGGTGATGTTCACTTTTTTCGGGGGAGTAATCTGTTATCTTCAAATTGTGATATTCAAAAAAAATATCCACTCCATACTTTTTGAGATTTTTGTATTTGAATATATGGAGAGGGAGGAAAAACTTAGAATAAAAAAAGAAAGACTCTTGCTTTTTTCTTTATTGAAAAATTCATAAAGTTTTACATAAAACCTAAAAAAATCAAAAAGATTGGATAAATAGAAGAAAAGTTATGGATTTAAAAAAAAAATGAAAATTTTAGCGCATTAAAATTTAATGCATTTTATCACATAAAATCTTTGCGCCATTTATGATTTATGCGTTATTTTTACGATAGATTAAAATACATTGGGTTTTATATATCAAAGTTTTACCTTTTTATTAAAAGAATGTTTCGTGAGTTAGAATCAGCAATTCTTTATTATTATTATTATTATTAGTTTTTTATATTGTATTTACAGTTTGAAATTAGGAGGGTTAAAAAATTTGGAAACATCTAGAAGCATATTATATAGGAAATTAATATTGTACATATGTTTATAAGGTGGTAAACTCTCTTTGAAATATAGATTAAAATTATAATTAATGAAATGTAATTTGCCATTGTGCTATACAAATTTCAGTAGTCTGAATCATTTAGTTATGCAAATTTTGGTACTCTGAAGGCTTCTATGCTGACTTTTATGTTCATTTAAATCTGTGTTTTTTGCAATTCCAAATTTTGACTAGTTAGCAGCTATTTTTCCAGGTCAAAACCAATTAGAAAGTATTCCCCAGGTCTGAACACTCCCAATGTCAAATTTCTAGTGCCCAAAATTGGCACAGTAGTTTAGTAGAAACTTCAATGGTCCAATCTTTCAACTTTAACCCTTTAGCAACAAAATTTCTGGCACAAACCAATTAAAAAGTTTTCTCCAGGTCTGAATACCACATATACGGAATTCCAAAAATTGGCTGAGGAGTTTGATAGAAACTGTCCTGTGCTCACTCATATACACATTCTCACTTTTTATAGATATACAGATTAGAATCAATTGTTTTATGTTTATATTAATTCTTTAAAATGATAATCTTAAAAACCCAAGATAATGAGGTTGAAAAAATCCTAAAAAATGCTTGAAAATGTAATTCTGTAATACAATAGTTTCAGTTTTCTTCTGATATGTAATCTACCAAGTTGTTTACATTCCAATATGTAATCTACCATCAACTATTTCAATATGTGATATCAACCAAGTTGTTTACATTCCAATATGCAATCTCCCATTATTTTCCCATATCATGTACCAGGTTGTTTCTATTTCAATAAGTGATCTACCTATTAGCTACCCATTATCTTCCCATTTGATCCATCATGCTTAGAAACATTGTGTCCCCCCCACAGAATGAGCCTTGCAGCCCCTCAGTCTCGTACCCCCACCAACATACTGAAGGCTTCTACTAAAGGCTATTATATAAGA
>JAYKTE010917654.1:0-16435 GCA_036873565.1 Xipholeptos notoides
TAGCAACTTTTTTCGAATGAAAACTATCAACTATCTTTATTTATTTTTTTTTTTTTTTGGGGGGGGGAAGAAAACAACATGTGCATTCAATAAGTTTCCAGACTTGTTTTGTACAGACATTTAAAATTATCATAGACTCTTAAAAAGTCAGTATGTTATTGCTATACATCTTATGAGTTGCCTAACCAATTTTTATGATTTCAGGTTCAATTGAAAAGCTACTGACTGCATTAATTGGAATACACCTTACTAAAGCCTGATGGTCACAACTGAATTTCAAAAATGTAATCTGGGCGTGAGGACTTTTTAGAAGAACGATATGCAATAACATTTTGGAAAAAATGCAACAGAAATGTATGGAATGCTTCAGACTGCTTTTGGACCACCTTGCATGAATCAAGCATCAATTTTTAAGTGGCACAAGAGATTTAAGGAAGGCAGGGAGTCTGTGAGGGATGATCAGGAGTATGGGAGGAGTAAGAAAGTCAGAACACCAGAGTTGATTGGCCAAACTGTACACACAATTATTCTTGATGAACTGAAAATGCAGAGGATTTGCACTAGAGTTTCACATGTGCATTATCAATAAAAGTATCCATATGAAAAGAAAACCTGGAAACTTATTGAAGACACCTCATTAATACTTTGTTTTTATTTATGAAACTTAGGAAAAATCTAAAGCCAGTTAAATTTTGAAACTTGAAAGAACCAATAAGTGCAAGCACATGTTTGAATCGGATTTGTGATTCATGCAAATTAAAACGTTTGAAATGAATTACTATTCATGACTCCACTTTATAACTGTTTAAATTTACATTAAAGATTTTTATCTGAATTTGCGAGAAGAGTTTTGATATTACAATTTAGTCTACTATCCTCATCTTCATTGTTAGTTTTTTGTTTCAGGCAATATGCCTTCTCATACTTCTCAAAAGGCTACATACTTGAGACATGGCTTACCAGTTGTAGATGTAGATTTATAGAAGTTTTAAGTAATATTCATCTAAAGAACACAGGTTTAGTCTTGACTGCAGGCAGGTATATCTACTTTGATATAGCACCAGTTAATGCTTACAGAATATAGACAGTCTACTTAGTTGGATTAAATTAAGAACTTGCAGTTCTGAGAAGGCTCCCAATTTCAACATGAAATTTGACAAGTACAAGTAATGTTTGAAGAAGGCTGAAGAGTACATTGTCCAAAACGTAAAAGTAATAAGATTAGAATAAGTCTGAATAGTTTGAATAGAAATATTTTTTGTTTTGAATTTCAATGATTCTTAAATAGAAATATACTTATAATCCCAGGGAATATTGATAGGAGAAAAAAGATGGAAGAGATTATTAGAGTTCATCCTTAACTATTGCTAGAACCATATAAACTATACATATTTTGCATCTGGTTTACTAAAAAGTTTTAATATAAAATTAATATGATGAAAAGTGCGGGATCAGACACTCATACTCGACTAGATATGGTACAGTAACTGTCAATTAACTAGTAAAAATCAAACAAAGCAAAAAGTAAGCAAAAGGGAGAGAACCTGGGTAATATATATATATATATATATATATATAGAAAGAACACATTTTTCTTAGGCCTTGAAAGATCACTGTAATGAGGTAGCTTGCAAAGATTGATTCAATATTATCTAAAGGGCTATGTATCTTAAATACATACAAATAACTAATGTGAAAACCAATATTCAAAAAAAATTCTGATTCTAATTTTATTAGATAATTTTTAATTGTTGTTTAGAATATAACAATAAAATGTTTTTATTTAAGGTTATGTTGTTCAAGGATCAAATGGTGAATTTGTTTATCTAAATACAACTGAACGCATTGATTTGGTAAGAAGAGTTGCACATTTATCAAACGAAAAGAAAATTATAATTGCTGGATCAGGATCTGAATGTAAGTAGGCTTTGGGTTTTTTTGGGAGGTGAGAGTCTTAAGCTATTTTCTATTTATTGTATTGATTTTACAAGATATCAACTGCCATTAGTTAAATTTATGCCATATAGTAATGCTATAAATTAAATCAACTGGTGTAATTTTCAAATAGTATATAAATTTTTTTTAAATCCATTTTTGTAAAAAAATTTGTTTTATTGGAATAAAATTAGAATAAGGAAAAAGATAATTTTCCCCTCTACCTTAAGTTTTTTCAATTAAAAAAAATGTCTTTAAGAAATTTTCATATTTACATGAAACAAGTAAAAAATATTATTTTATTTGTCTTTTTCAGCAACTCGTGCCACGATTGAACTAACATCTAAGATGGCTTCAGCAGGAGCCGATTGTGTTTTAGTTATGACTCCATTTTTCTATAAAGGATCAACATCAGATACAAATTTCAAGGCACATTTTACAAAGGTAAGATCTAGCTGAAAAGATTTGTATAATCAATTGCGAATTCCATCAAATTAAAAGAAAAGAGACTTATGAAATAAATTTGTTGAAAAGATGTAAAAATTTATTAGAAAATGTATTTTAGAGTTAAGATTTTTTTTTATATAGATTGGTCAGTAGACAATTTTTGTTGAGATTATTATAAAAAAAATTGAATCAATACAAAACTGTTTAAACCAAAGTCTTTTACAGTTTTTCATATTATACCATAAAATTTTTTTTGATAGTTATGAGGAATGAAGTATACAAAATTCTTGGTAATATTGTCTTCTGTTGAAGGTTTCATTTGGACTTTGTGTTTTTCAAGAGTGGACTAAATAAAAGATTAAATTCTCATTTCCATAAAAAGTGTAGACTTCAACACAAATATTTCCAAGTTCAACAAGTGACGCCTGAAAAAGCCTGAAAGCTGCAACAACCAAAACATTGTTCATATAACAATGAAGATGAAAATAAAACTCCAAATAATGTAGATAATACTAATTATCAAGCCATATTTCAAACATTTAGACAAATACATAAACAGGATTATAACAATGAAGATGAGAACAAAAGACCTAATAACCTAATAATATAAATACTAACAAAACTTATTTTTAAAAATTCCAACAAAAAATTTAAAGATTATTTTTATTGTTCTAAAATTGTGAAATGATATTCCTTCTGAATTTGAATTAATAACATTTTCAAATCTTTTTCTTTTTTTCTCTCCTTCATCACCTCCATTTGGAAGGTTGCTGATGAAAGTCCAGTTCCAATTTTATTGTATAATGTTCCTGCTTATACAGGAGTAGATTTGAATTTAGAAGTAATTGTAGAACTAGCTGACCATCCAAACATAATTGGATTGAAAGAAAGTGGTGGAAATGTGAGTAATTATATTTTCTTTTTAAGTCTTTTGTGTTAATCCTGGTTGAAGTCTCAAGAGGGATAATACCTACATAGATTTCTTTCTTTCACATACTTTAATGACAAGTTTCTCTCACATTCATTGATGCTACTCATGAAAATATATAAAACTAAATAAGATCTTAACTTTTACTGATTTTTTTCCAAGTAGAGTATGTGAATGCATTATTGACTTATCTCAATAAATATGCTATGTAAAAAATTTCATCAATTATAAAATGTGGAAACATATAAAGAACACAGACACAAATTCTTGTTTTTAGATAAAAATGTACACACACACACACACACACACACACAGAGAAAAAAAAAGAGATAGAGACTTACCATAATAAAAATTACCTGATCAGAAATATATGGGAGTGTTAACTGCAACTAAACAGAGAGTTTAGTTTAATTTCAGGACTTATATTCTACAGTTGTGTTGGACAATTTTCACTGGCTGGATCAGTTTCCCTGTTGTTGTCTATGACTGATTATAGATGCATTTACCATATTGTAGCATACTTTATTCATACATCTAAAGGTAAAAACATTGGATGCCTGCCTCGAGGTTCATCAACTTTGATACATGAACAAAATGAGCTACCAGTTTGAGAGATTGAACTGATGGTGTTGAAGATGATTGTGATAATAGAATGTTGAAAGTGGTGAGCTAATAGCATGAATTTTCTGGCTAAACAGATTTCATGGAGTGAAATCTGAGATTTACAAGGTCAGTGCAATACCATGGCGACCAAATCTTGGAGCAACTTTAAAAAGCATATGCATATATATATATGAACCAAGATTTTTGATAATCAATCATATCAGTTTTCAAGTTTATTCATTATATTCACATGAATTTCATGCTTCCATTATAGACTCATATATATGCTCACATAATCATTAAAATTTCACTCAAGAATTAATATTACATAGCAAATTGGTAAAAAAAAAATGCTAACTTACCCGTTTCTTAAAGTTCCATACAAGTGTCAAATTGATTTATTGACCAAAACCACATTTTCAAAAAGAGAAAAACAGAATATTTCCATAAAATACTTTTAAAGTAAAATAATGGTAGCTACTTCATTCCAGGTATAGCAAAGATAGGGAGTAGTTTTATATAATTATTTCTCCACTATAAGTCACATATGCAGTTGAAAGAGTTTAATACATGTGGCTACACACAGGACCATCACCGACAATCTTTCAAATACTGAGTGAAGAAATGTCTTTTTACTTTTATTTATTTTTTAATTAACAGAGCAAAGTCAAATTATTTCAATAATGAAAGGTTTAATAGAATAGAAATAGAACAATATACTTTATTTTTTAAACAAGGCTGTTTAAAACAAGTCTAAAGAAATTCAACAAATTTTTATGCAGTAGTTCAAAATTAAATGGATTATACTTTCTTAGACAGTAACTAAGTTTTTAATTATTGGTTTATTCATAACATTTCGTGGGTTTGGCTCATAACTTTTCTATTTGGCTAGTAAATAAAAAATATTTAGTTGTCAAAGGTCAACTAAAATGAAATTTGTCTGTTGAGCCCTGTAGAATAAAGATTATAATACTAATATTTAATAATTTAAAAAAAAAAAAATTTGAAAATCAAAATTTTTATGGTGTTAGATAATCTAGACAATTTGTGAATATTATGTATATATTAGTTAAGATATGTTACTTTAAATTATATTTCACGAAAGAAAAAAAAACAGCTGATTATAATAAAGTTGTCAGAAATCAAACTAATTATTTCATTTAGATAAAATGAAGAAATTAAAACTTAAAAAGTAATGTTCTTGGGCTTCTTTTTATTTTTCATTGTTTTAAAATCATATTATTCTAAATAATATTAATATAAAGTTTATTTCTATATTATTTTTTGTTAGGTAATTTATCTATCCAATACATCTTATATTTTTTGTTCTATAGAGTTTCAATAGATTATTCTAGTTAGTATAAATAGAGAATTTGTTTAGGTAACAAATCTGTTAATAGTTAACTTAATCTAATATTAATTTGTGAGGATCAATATATTATTATTATATCTTGCTTCATATGTCTAATGGTTATTTAATGCAGGAAACTTTTTTCTGTAGAAAAAAAATCTTTGGGAAATAAATTTTTAATATTACACAATACCTTTAAAAAAAGGTAGCAGTCAATATGGAAATAGTGATGATGATAATTGTGTTATGTATAAATATGTTAATTGAAAAAAAAACCCCTTCAAAAGACAAAAAAGGATTTTGTTCTTTTTTGTATTAATCATAGCTGGGTGATGAAAAACACTACAGATGGAAAGTTTCCCACAAGAGATACTAAGAAAAAAAATTTGATTCCCTACCAAAACAAAATAACAAAAAATAAATATGAAAAAAAATATATAGAAAATTATTTTTCATCTTATTCTTAGCAATCAAATCACAAACTTACTTTCTATAGGTAGACATATATGTTAAAGAATGAAGCAAAAGGAAAAAAAAATCTTTGACCAAAAGAGAAATTCACTCAATCAATCTAGTTCTAAAATAGACAGAATTACAAAAGCACACTATAGTGCTTCCTCTTTATAATATAGGTAATAAAGTCCATGAAAACAAACCCAGTTATATTGGGACCGTGAACTATACATGGGATTTGAAAGATTTGTGTTCCGACCCACTAGTGTTACAATATAAATGCTTATCACTCATATGTAGCAGTAGCCAACTAATGGTGATTTGTAGATTCTTAAAAACAGGAAATCTTTTAAATATTTATCTAACTTGATTTTATTAGCTAATTATCACTTTGAGTTTATGCCAGCTGTTCATCCAAATTTTGTTTTTAATGAAAAAAATCTGACAACAAAATTATGGCATTAATTCAAAATGTAAGCTGTTAAATTTTTAATATAAATAATTTTCTTTGAAAACAGGAAACTTTACAACCACTTTGATGTTAATACAAGTTTATGGTCATTTAAGGTCTTGTAGGTTTTATGGAGAGTTTTGTCTGTTAGTTTATTTAATATTGTTATTATTGTTGTTAAACAAACAAGTAAGGTTTGAATTTTTGTGTTATAGTCCTAAGAATAGGCTCACACTGCCAGGCCATAAATTTGGCTTTTTTATTATTGATATTCTGATAATTACCATTCTTTCATTTTGCTATTCTATTTTTCTATAGATTTCAAAAATTGGGAATTTGGTTGATGCCACAAAAGAAAAAGATTTTCAAATTTTAGCAGGATCAGCCGGGTTTTTGTATTCAGCTTTAGTGTTAGGTAATTTTTTTTATCCTTGCCATATTCAGAAAAATATTTGTGCAATTTGATCGAAAAATTTGGTTTCAATTTGAAATTAACTGATATAATATTTTTTTTATTTACTATAGGTTGTGTTGGCGGTGTTTGTGCTTTAGCTAATGTACTGGGCCAAGAAGTGTGCGATCTTCAAACCCTTTATGAAGAAGGAAAACATGAAGAAGCCATAAGTTTACAAAAACGATTAATTCCTTTAAACACTGCTGTGAGTTTCCATTTCAGGGAAAAAATTTTTTTGATTCAGTTACTATTTTGAAGATGGAAAAAAAATTTACCAAAAAAATTTAATATAGAAAAAAGAATTTGTTCTATCAACCTTTTACAGTCCTTAAATAGTAAAAGATATATGTTTTTCTTTATAAATAAATTAATAGAGCAGTAACAATATTTTTGCACATAGAGAATGGAGATAGGAGTGGTACTATTAAAACAAGCAACTTTTGTGCTCCAGAATTTATTTTTCTGCATAGTTACCACCATTCTCAATGCACTTTCGTCAGTGATGATCAAGGCGGCCCATTTTCATGTCTAGAGCATGCTTTGTCACTCACATCTCTGTCACCACTCTGAAATCAACAAACCCATCTCTTAACTGTGCTTACATCAGCTACAGAAATGTTCAACAGGCGCCGGTGAATGTTGATAAGTTCAATTTTTTCTGCATGAAGGAATTCAATGATATCTCTGCTTCTGACGCATGTCCATGACAGGCGTTGATTTCTTAGAGTCTCACACTGTCAATATCTGCAACAGAGAGATGAAACTTTCAGCTCATGAATGCATAAGTTCAGTCATCATAACAATACAATTTGCAATCGCCTTTGATCCATTCAGGCAGAATAAAAAGATATAAGGGATTACTTTTGGATTGACCTTCATATAATAGAGATATTATAGTATTTGGAAAAACTATTTATAAAATATATATTGATCTTTAGATTTTTCTTTAATAGTGCTTTGTGATTGTTTGTTTCTTAAAGCAGTGTTAACCATATTAAAATACATGTTATTTTATCAATAATATTTTTATGTTCTTTAAATTTTCTTAAAAATTGAAAATGCTTTTATTTTCAATTCAGGTAACCCAAAAATATGGAGTTCCAGGATTGAAACAATCAATGGACTGGTTTGGATATCAAGGAGGACCACCACGTCTTCCAATGTTACCACTTAACAAACATGAGATAAAGGACCTTAAAAAATATTTTATTAACCAGGGATTCAAAGTTTGAGTTTAAAACTTTGTCATTGATAGTGAATATACAGATTTAATTATTCTATTTCAAAACCTGGATACAAAGTAATTCAAAAGTAGTGCCCAATTAAAAAAAAATCAAATAATCTATCACACAAAAGTTATAACAGTGAAAACATGGGTGTCCTTCTGACTTGCAATGTATGTCAAAATAATGTTGTGAATATTCATAAGTAATTGATGATTTTGGAAAAAATATAAGAAATGAATATCAATAAATCACGAGAAAGGAAATAATGTATAAAATCTGTGGGTTCTAGAATAGAAAAACATTTTCATAATGTCCTGGTTTCTATACTTCCAATAACTCTAACAGCCTTATATTTATAACTAAAGATTTGTAAATGATATTTATATTGTAATTTTCTATTATTACTATATCGTTTTATTTCTCTTCTTCCTTAGCTTTAGCCATTAAGTTCCCAAGATTTTAAGAAAGTGCGTATCAAACTCTTGGAAATTTTAGATTAGACTTTTGTTTGATTTGTTAGGACAGATGGATCTCATAATAATGATAATCATTTAACCTATTTTTAAGGAAAAAGTTTTTTTGCCGACAAAACAATGGGAATTGTTTTGATCTTCTTAAAAAAAAAGAATCTATTAAAAAATTGGTGTAAATTTAATTACTATTTCAACATGAAAAAAAAAAATCTCAGCTATAATGAAACTTTCACAATCTATTGAAAAATAAAAATGCATTAATTTTCCAAAAATCATTCTTGACATAAAATTTTTTTTTTTTTAATAAAATGTGTTAGTTAATGGCTTTATCCCAACATTTTGCTGACAGTTAATGCTGGAAACATATTTATGAATAAATGTTTTTTTTTGTAACTAGGTTATCAGAAGACTGGTTGTTGTACTAATTATCACAGAACTGGGTCCAGAAAATCAATGCCTTCCTTGAAAGGATTTAAGTAAACATAAACCAATGAGGATTTGAACTCTAAGATTCTAAAGAATTTTTTAAATTGTTACATGGAGACTCCCAAATAAATTATTATAGAGGATTTCCTTTTGTTGATACTTCATTTGCACAAATTGCAAACTGTAAGAAATAAGATTGATTGAGTTGTGTAAGATTGACATGAGGAATCTAATTAAAAAATTAAACTTATTTACTAATCATGATTACTGGAAAAATTGTTATGCTTGGAATACAAAGACTGAATTTCAACCCCCCTCTCCCACCATCCCCATCAAAATCTATTCATTGGAGGAGATTTGGAGGATCGGGAATTTCGGTTTCAGCAGTAAGTATGGAAAACAAGGGGGTTTTTTTTTTTCGTTTTTTTTTTTAAAAAAAACTGACCCTGTAAATTTAAGAGTTTATTATTTATTTCATTTTATATTTTTTTAATTTTCTTCCCAATCCTTTTATTTTATTATACAGTTAATATTCCATTGTCTCTTTTTTCCATTAATGTGTAGATCAATATATCCAATAAAGTTTGTGGTAGAGAGATTTACACAAGCATTTTAAAAAAATTTTTTGTTTTTCTAGAGAAAGCTTTAAGAGTGACATTTAAAACTGAATCCAATTATCATTATTCTTTTTTTGACAGGACTATATTTTCTGGAAATTTTTTTGTGTATTTTGGTAACAAAAGATCTGAAAACAGTCATTGAATGAATTGAATGTGGTGGTAGTATTGTATTTCTAAAAATTTCCTTTTCCAGAAAATACTTATAAACAACCATTTTATCAACATAGTGGTTTTAGTGATGGTGGTTCTCCAATGAAAACAAAGCTGGAATAGAGTTTACTGAAACCAGATTAAATCTCGAAATTAACACGTTTTGTAATAGATTATTATTATTATATCATTGCTGCTGGTCTATAAAAGTTATAAGAACATTGTTCAATGTCTAACTTAACCCATTATTAAAAGTGGATCAAAGTTAACCATTCATATGGGCTGGTAATAATAGTGTTAAAACAATTTACCACTGTTCAAAAAACCAAACAACCAATGGTTTATGGTCAGTAACTCTAGCAAGGAACCAAACCAGTCAGTCACCAACCAGTGATAAAACTCATCAGGTAGACATGTTTAGTTAATCACAAATATATCATTTCAGCTGCAGGTGACACCTTTCTTCTTGTTGAAAATGTCCTTCAGATTCATATTCACTTGCAGTTTATCTTTCTTCTGTTGAGTAGAGTCAAGACAGAACCTGGTGGAATATTAAATAATAAAACAAAAAGGGCAATAGAATTTATGAAATTGAAAACACACACACACACACACACACACATAATTATTTAGGGTCAGTTAATTGTACATAATTGGGAAATATTGATACAGGTACAAATTCATTTCAATTCAAGCAAAAAATAAATGTATTGCTTGAAATAAATTCATAACCATTTCAATAGCAGATTATTCAATATCATTATGTATTAGACTATAAAGATTTCATTTTTATAAACATTTTAATACATAGTAAAAATATAGAAATGGTTTAGAGATGATAGAGACTGCTATAGTCACATCTAAAACGAAACAAACAAAATAAACCAATCTGTTGAATTTTAAAAGAATTTATTGCTGAAAATTAATAGGAATCAATGAATTAGGATAAAAGGTAAAATGTGTTAAGTTTAAATGATGCATTTAATATCTACTCTATTTCCAAGTAGAAATATCTTACAAAGGCTGGATTAAAAGTACATTTGACCTCTTATCATAGTTATTTATCCATCATCTATAGAGATAATGGAGCAAAATGTGAAATATTCTTTAAGCTTTTTTTTAAATTCTGAACTTGAAGATGCACATTAAGAGCCTTGATAAGAAATAAAATGATGATATTAAGATAAAATAGATGTGAGACATACATGCAAGATTTCTAAAGTTGGAACTTTATATGGGATAGCTTCAAAGGCTATGATTGCAAGTAACAGATAAATATATAATAGTGATCTTGCTTTGAGAATTGAGGATGATTACACAACCTATTGATAATCTAACAAAATCTTTTATGTATGTTTTTTTTCATATTCTATTTTGTATATTAAAAATTTGCTACATATATCATTAACCTCACAATCTGTCAGACATTTTCTTTTTTCTCGGGGAAGTATTGTTCCTAACTTTATTTTTCTTACCTTTTAAATTCTTCTAATTCTCTTTCTGCTTCATCCAATTCGCCATTTTCAAGATCAGATTCAGATTTAGGAAGGAAGACGTCTTCTGCAAGATTTTTTTAAATGCTTATTACAAAAATATCAATAAATCACTATAAAGATAAGAACTATAACAATCACCTAAGATAAAATAAAAACCTTAATATTTCTCTGATGTAAAATAATTCATTTTTACAAAAATTATACAAAGATGATATGGCAATGCAATTTTTATTTATGTGTACAAGTATGTTGTGGTAGATTCAATTAAAATGTTTTGTATCAACATATCCTATATACATGTATTATACAAATATTTATTCCTGCCATTATTGTCATAATCTAGGTTTATTGAAACTTTTTGTTTTTAATACAAAAACGAAAAAATACAGAAATTGAAATACATTAAAATTATTTCACTACTCACCAGATTAATATGATCAAAAATTCAGAAAAAATATTTGGAATTAAATTTAGATCGAAATATTTCAAAATACTAAAACAAGAAATATTCTAATTTAAAGAAATTTTAAGACATACAAATGAAAATATGAAGAAGAAAAAATTGTGCTTACCAACAAAGTTATCATTAGATTTATTTTTTTTCTTATTTCGCTTACTTTTGCCACTTTTCTGGAAAAAAATATCAAATTTATTTGATAGAAAAATACTATTTAATTATAATTGTATAAATGAATGAATGTTGGAAAAGTCATTAAGAATTTCTAAAACTTATGAAGATCATATTTTATTATAACTTCATATTTTCAGTTAGTGGATATTTAAGTAATAAGCCGATTATCAGGTGTTGCCCCATGATGTTACACGGATAACAAAGAGAAAGAAAAACAGTTTTTAATTTTATTCTCTTTGGTTATCAAAGAGGAAAAACTGCTTTTAAGTACACCCACTTTGATACTTAGATATTCTGATAAATTGTTTTA
The DNA here is from genome assembly GCA_036873565.1 of Xipholeptos notoides. Taxonomy (NCBI): domain Eukaryota; kingdom Metazoa; phylum Mollusca; class Cephalopoda; family Idiosepiidae; genus Xipholeptos; species Xipholeptos notoides. The sequence continues at coordinate 11,955 of JAYKTE010917654.1, forward strand.
AAGCAGAAAATAAATTTAAATGAAATAAAACAATGTTTGCTTTTTTTAGTCAGTGAGTTCAGTTATTCCTTTGAAATCCTAGGGAACAGCAAGTGGCAATATATCACTAGATATAAATTTGTTTTACTTAAATATATTTTCTAAAAATGGAAGCATAGGAAAGGAAAAAATTAACTTTGGTTAAAACATTAATGAAGATATATGTAAAGAAATAATTCATATCAAGATAATAATGACAAAAAAAAATGAAAATAAAAAAATATTCACTTACTTGATCAACTACTTTTTGTAAAGAAGCAGAATAAGAAGATCCTTCGAATCGTCTGTCTCCATCTTTATTTCTCAAAACTTTTTTATGATCAACAGCCAATTTACGCTCAAAAGCATCTTTCCTGGTTTGGTCTTTGGAGGATTTCTGCACACAGTGTTGCCATGATGAAGAATTTACCAAAACTTGTGCTTGAATATCGTTGTAAGACTTGGAAGCAGATTTGCTACAGTTTCCATTTGATAGTTTATAGCCATTGTTATTACTACTACTATTACTTCCAGATTTTTCAAGAGGCTTTTTACTTTTTTTGTTGTTGTTTTCATGACCATTCTTGTGATGATGGTGGTGATCATTAGTATCTTTCATAGAACTGCTAGATGAATTAGAATGTTTCACTTTAGATTTTTCTGTACCATTCACTGAATTTCCTGCAGCAGAATTATTTATCAAGTTGGGTACTATAACAGAAGTGTTCTCTTCCTGAGAACATGACACCGAACCATTCTTGGAGAGAACCCGAATGTTGGAGGCAACTTTTCGAGAAACTTTACTTTTTTTTGACTGACATTTATTTGATAACAATTCGTTTATCTCAGCTGTTAGTTTGATATCTTCTGAAGACTGCACCGGTTCTTGCTGTTGTTTTTGACAATCATTCTCAGAGGCTTCTGTTTTGCGATGATTGGTTCTTTTATTCTTCAGTTTAGGAGATAAAGAATTTTGATGACAGTGAATATCAGAAGGTGAGCACTTTTTGGTTTCATCTTTTTGGTTTTGGTGGTATTGACCATTCTGATGATTTGCCGATTGTTCTTCATCATCATCATCATCATCATCATCAAATTCTGAACAAGCATCTTGTAGATCCAATAATTTTTGTTTTATTCTTTTCTTTTTCAACTTAACTAAAATGTTTGAATTACTGTACAGCTGGGCAATTTGGTAGCCATTAGCATAATCAACTACTATACAGTTTTTATCACACTGTTGGGCTTCAAGTTTTGCTTTTTCCTCAGCCTAATTAATAAATGTACAAAAAATTATTTTTTTAAAAATGGAAAAAAAAATTATTTTTCATTCTGAAATGTAATATTAACAAATATAAATATATCAAACTAGACTTAAATTCTAAATTTGATTATAGCAAGTGAAGCATGCATGGTCCCCCATTTGTGCACAGTGAACCTGACATCAAAAAAAAAAAAAAGAATTAAGTCCAACATTTGCCCCCATTTAGCCCCAAAAGTACCCAGGATGTTGAACCCTGGTTAAAATGAACAAATGGTGCTGTTTCAGGCCTTAAAATATGTAAATTTGAGTTCAGCACCATGCAAACACATCAAATTTTGGACAAATATGATAAAATAACCTCAAAAAAAAGTCCTAGAGGGACAACCAGAGTTTTCGTGAAAAATCCACTATGTTACTTTTTTACTCATATCATGTTTAACGTTTGTGCAAAGTTTAAAAAAATTCCAAGGCATAGTTTTTTAGAAAAGTACAGACAGACGAACAGACAAAGGTGAATTTCTACATAACTTCTTTGTCAAGGGACCAATAATAATAAAATATATTAATTTAAAAAAACATAAAACTAAAAAAAAAAAGACAAAAAATTAAAAAGTAAAGAAACAAAAAAACCTATAAACCTTGAAATACTAGCATTTGCATTTTTATAAATTATACATTTTTAATTTTTGGGAGTTGGGTATTTGATGAATGAATTTGAAAAAAAAACTAACCTTTCTCTGTTTTTGGCGAGCTCGTTTAGCTGCCTTGGCACCAATTGGTTTCTCAGAATTGTTAGATTTTGCTCCCCAATTAGAATCTTCATAACCATTAATATAACGCACTAAATCATCCAGTCCTCTTTGATCAAGTGGGTCAGGAATTTGATCATCATCATCTTTTTTCTGCATCATTGCTTCTTTCTAGAATACAGAATAATTTTCAAAAAATAATTATAACATGAATTCTTGTCATTATTATAAAAAAAAAATTTGAGTGTGTCATGATGTAAAGAAAGAGTTAAATTGAAAAGACTTCTTTTTTTTCTCATTATGACAGGTAAAATAATTCAGTTGAATCTAAACATAATAATAATGATAATAATAAAAGTAATCATTAGGATATCAGAAGTATGTCAACAAAAGGCTGTAATTTTCCTTTAAAAATATAATATATTCATTGAGAACATACGGCTTAGAGGTTGGCTTAAAATTCAAAAATGAAAAGATTAAATCTTATGTAAAATGGCAAGAGAAAAGTGGTTTCTTGCATATCATTTGGATACCCAAAGAATTTTTTTCACAACTTATGATTGAAATATTTTTAATTGAAACAAAAACTAACAGAAATTACAATTAACTGCTGTACTTGCTTGTAGTGCTATTTGTTTTATTTACATAATAAACAAAAAAACATAACAAAACTATTTGTTAGATAAAAATTAAAATCTTTGAAATGGAAAATAAAATCTTTTATTCATTAAAATGCTTTTTCAAAGCATTATAAAATTAGTTAATAGTATTATAAATAGTAACAACATTTGTTGCAGAAATATGAATTAAGTTACCACACTTTGTTGACTATGAGCATAAAAAATGGGTTTGAATTTCATATATATATATATTACATGAATACAAATACAAATAATAATGGGGTGAAAACAATGCTGGTATTTCATGTAGCTACACTAAAAGATGTTCAGCGTAAAGAACAAAGATGTGTAATGTTGTAGATACAAATTAGTTTTTACTTCTGTATAAGGGGAAGATATTTTCTATTATATATAAATATATATATATATATATCAGTATCTGTAAATCTTACACTACATTATCAAAATATATGAGAGAGAGAGAGAGAGAGAGAGAGAGACAGAGAAAATATTTTCTGTTCATTTGAAATTTCTATTTCAAAGTTTAAATAAAATGTTAACTGGTTTCAATTTTATAACTTATTATTTTTAGTTATTTAACCCCTAAGGTTTCAAAAAAGAAATTACAGGAAAATTCTCTAGCCCCTGATTCAAATTTCAATTAATTTTAAATACCCAATTTGATTTTTTGAAAGAAAAAATGTTTTCTCTCCTTAAAGGCTTTCTAAAAAAATATTACCCACAAAAAATAAATTAAATCAATTCAATTTATAAATGATTTATAAAATAAATACAGAATAAATCCAATACAACAACAAAATAATTTTTTCCAACTCTGATGAAAAATGAAATAAAACCTTTTACCTTTTTCTTTAATTTTTGCTGCAATTTTTCTCGCATTTCATAAAATTTATGACTTGTTGGTGCTTTTGGAGGCTGTGTCAAAGAAATTTAATAAAATGCATTAGATATTTAACATGGTATAAATGGTCATCAATAGAGGAATGTGATTTTTACTGCCAATTTTCTTTTAATCTTCAAAGTCAATTAGTTTGGTTGATTTATTATTTATTTCTCCAAAATGATTCAGAAACCTTTTGTCTAAACATGTTAATAAAACAGGTGTGGTCATTGATGATCAACTTTAATCACCATCTTTCTGGTGAAAATGAATTATTCAACATATGAAGATTTATCACTTATCACAGTTGAATTATTAACTTCAAGTATTTTCTAAGTAATCTTTTCAACTGTATCAAGTAAAATTGTGACGTGGAATGCTAGCCCATTATGTCTTTAATAATCTCCAATAGTATCACCATTCAATGAAGAAAAGAATATCTAAAAACAGCACCAAATTAAGCAAAAAATGGTTGTTATTTTAGTATAAAAATTGTCCCAAATATAAAAAAAGCAATGTGTGTAATTTGTTTTCCAAATTTATGCATTATTTAATTTGAATTAACCATTCATCATAACCATAGAAAATGTGATATTGAATTAAAAGTCATTCAATTTCACATCATATGGTGTTAAGAGAAGCTGTATCTAGCTTTATTCGCATCAATATGCTGATCAAAATAAAATACCCATATCTAGTATATTTTAGAAAATGGCACTAATCATGAATAACACGGAGAAAACTAGCAACTAAAGTTGTTCAGCCTTCACCTTCTGGCAGATAGCTAACAACAACACTTCAGTTTCTATAGGGTGTTCTTATAACTGGGACAGAAGTTAACCTATTTATTACATTATATATATATATATATATATATATATATATATACAGTGTATCACAAAAGTGAGTACACCCCTTGCATTTCTGCA